>CABHPR010117225.1:0-15392 GCA_902168415.1 Peromyscus melanophrys
CGGGCGTTGTTCACAGCAGCGGCCCAGTGCAGTGCGGTTTTTCCTAGGGTACCACATGGGAGCCGTTACCCCGCAGTTGGGGGACCGGACTCCTGCCTTCCAGTTTCCCACGGGTTCTGGCCTTGGTGATGGGGGGAGGGGAGAGGAAGGGAGAGCTACTTGGGTTCCTCAGAGGCGGGAAGCGTTGCCCTGGCAACCGACAGTCGGCTGCAAGCGTTGCCCTGGTGACGTCATCGGCGCGCGGGAGGGACAATGGGTATTGTTCTGGATCGGTGGGACCGGGGTATCCCCATCCCGTTCCCGCCGATGCTTCTTCCATCCCGGATTCATGGACTGAGGCAAGATGTGTAGTTGACGGTGAAGGGGAAACTCTCTCCGTACCACAGCACAGGAGGGGAATCCTCGAGTCTGTCCCTGCTACGCCTGCTATTGGAACCTCACCTCATTCCCGCTCTGCCCAACATTCCGATAGCACACCGGCTCCAACCATACCCCTTTTATCTCTGGCTCCCACATCCGCTCGGGCGGCGATCAGTTCTTCAACCAGGTCCTCCACTGCCAGCCTGGCAGCCAGCATCAGAGGTGTAGTCCCGTCCTCTGTGCGTGCATCCACAGCAGTCCGTCTGCTAGCAAGCAGGAGCTGGGGAGGCAGAAAGGGCCTGTGACCCCTGCGTTACCCTGAATTTCTAGGTCAGGCCCCTCACGCTTTTGTTGTCTGTTTTCGTTTTGAGACAAGGTCGGGGACTCCTAGTGATCTGCCTGCCTCTGTCTCTCCAGTGCTGGGATTCAATGGTAGGCCCTCCAACCCCCTCTCCAGTCGCTGCCTGCCACCTTCCTCTTTCAGGTCTTCGGCTCAGTTTCCTCTTTGTCAAACCCTAGAGAAGACCTCTCCATTTTACTTGCAAGCTTTCTCCTACTTCCTGCAGGGACCCCAGTGAGTGCTGACCTGGCAGACCTCCCGAGCATCAGCAGCCACCGCAGTGTGAAGTGGGGTGCGCCCTGCCTGGTCAGGCTGGTTGGGGTTGGCTCCAGCCTCAAGGAGGCGGCGGGCAGCAGTTGGCCTAGAGAATCGGGCAGCCAGGTGCAGGGGTGTCTCTCCAGTGCCCACAGTGTGAGTCTGGGGGCCAGCCCCTCTATCCAGCAGTGGTTCCCAGGGTTCAGGATTCCCCAGCCACGGTCCTTGGATGATCGTGGACTCCACTCCTCCGCAGAAGACTGCTGACATCAGGCGGGTTACCCCATCTGTGGGTGAGAATGGATACTAGGTCAGTCGGAAGAAAACAAGAAGAATAACATGGCTGCTGGGAGAATTTCAGCCAGAAGACAAGCTCTGCCTTTTTTGGGGGGTGGGAGGAGGTTGAGAAAGGGATTGAGACAGGGTCTCATTGTGTAGCTCTGACCGTCCTGGGACTCACTAGACCAGACTGGTCTTAAACTCACAGAGGTCCACTTGCCTCTGCCTCCCAAGTGCTGGGATTGAAGGCGCGATTCACCACTACACCCAGCTCTTAGTGTCTCATCAGTAACAGGAGCAAGAAGGCTTTAATTCTCAAAGGTTCTCAGGCTTGAACCTGAGTCACACTTATCTAGAGGTTTGGTTAGATTGCTCCCTGCCTCAGCTTGCTGAGAGTTTGAGTTTGCATTCCTGACAGATCCCCATGTCGTACTGTTCTGTCCTAGGTCTCTGCTCTGAGAGCCACTGTTCTAAAGGTTCCAGTTTGGATTCTAATGAGCTTTGCTTCTAAAAGGGTCAGAGGCAGGGTTTTGTTTTGTTTTGTTTTGGTCTAGGTTGGTTGTGTACCAGGTCCACGAGTGTCCATGTCCAGAACCTCCATTTCACACTCTTGAGGAGGGGTCAGCATGGCTACCTGTGGGAGCTCTCCACAGCCGCTGTTCGGTGGCCAGAGCTGGCACTTGGAGGCTGAGGCCCTTTCTTCAGCCTTGGGACAAGAGCAAGGGACAGTGAAAGCCACTGGGTTGTCTTCTCACCACCACCGCTGAAACCTCTAGACCATTCCCACCCCACTCTTTTCGCCTGGTTCACCTCCTCTCCCTCCTCAGGGCCTGAGCACATGGCCACTCCATCCTCATCCACTTCTGCCTCTGGCTTCAGCGCCCTGTGTGGGGTGAGGAGGTAGGGGTTATATAGGCTAGGGCCAATCAGCATCTCCAGCATTTCCAGAAGCCCTGCACTTCTGCAGTGGTGTTTCTTTTTTTTTTTTTTTTTTCTTTTTTCTTTTTTTTTGGTTTTTTCGAGACAGGGTTTCCCTGTGTAGCTTTGCGCCTTTCCTGGAGCTCACTTGGTAGCCCAGGCTGGCCCTGAACTCACAGAGATCCGCCTGGCTCTGCCTCCCGAGTGCTGGGATTAAAGGCATGTGCCACCAACGCCCGGCTGCAGTGGTGTTTCTTAGCACTCTTGACACTCCCCTCCCTGAATCCCAGGCCCTTCTCAGTCTCACTTGAGACCGATGCTGTCCTCGCCTAGTGGGGGCCTCCGTCGGTGGGGTGCCTGCTGTGTCCGAGGCCTTCGAATGAAACCAGGGGGCAGCCACAGGGCCCCATGTTCTCGCCGCTGCCGCAGGCGCCGGATGAGCTGGAGGACAAGGAGAGCTCCTAGGGCAAGGAGAAGCACCCCGGCCACTGTTGAACACAGCACAGGCCAGGGAAGCTGGCTGGCAGGGGGCCCTGGTAGGAGAGAATCACAAAGGGGATCATTCTTGGTGAGACCGAGCCAGTGGAGTAGCCTGCCTCAGTTTCCTCACCCGTCTCATGTAGTTAAATGTGTTAATGGTAAAATGCTTAGAGGAGAGCCCATAGGGTATGATGTGTATGTGTGATAGTTACTGTTCTTTTATAAGCTGGAACCCAGAGGTTAGTACAGAGTTCTTAGGGAAAGAGGGAGGCCGCTGAATGGATGGCCCAGAGGGAGACTCCTTTCAAAGAAGAGGTGTTAGGGAGACCAAGTTCCCCTTTGGCTCTCAGTCTGATCTCTCCCAGAGATGGCATGAGCAAAGGTCGAGGGAAATGATAGGGGTCACCTACTGGTCCCCGTTTGAGGGTGAGCAGCCAGCAAGGGTCCAGGCAGCAGAGGCTCCAGGGCTCCCACTGCGGCCAGCGCTGCAAGGAAGCGCAGCAGGAGCCCGGAGTCCCAGGGACAGCGGGATGCAGGGTGTTCAGGACCACAACGGGACAAATCCACTCCCATCACCACCACAAACCTGGAGAAAAGGTACATCAGGGACTGTCTAGCCCCCTGGTCCCCTTCCCCAGCTCCATTTAAATAACATTTGGCCCTCCCCTCCATCTCTTGCTTACCCAGCACCGAGGGAGTCTGGCTCCTTGCCCAGGGGCTGGGTGTGAGGGGCTTGTCTTTCCCGTGAAGAGGAATCCCGAGTTCCGATCAGCTCCTCTTTGGCCTGGGTCCCCGGATAGGGGAACACCATGTTCCTGCCATCACTGTCCTTCCTCACCCAGAGCCCGACCCTCAGAGTCAGGGACAGTACCCGGGCCAGAGCAAGCAGCTGCTGATCCAGGGCTGGGGGACTCAGTACCACCAGCAGGGCCAGCGAGGGCCCCCACTCTGAGTCTCCATCTTCTGGCCTGCAGTCGCCCCCGTCCCAGCCACATTCGGCGCTATTGCATCCTTTTTCACAGTGTCCATTGTGGAAGTGATCTTGGCAGTACTGGTCATAGGCTGGGCTGTGGGTAGAGGAGAGATGGACTCAGGCCTCTCCATGGCCTCTGCCACTGTAGATGCTAAGGGTGGTGGCCGAACACCCTGACGTCTACTGACAGTCTCCTGAGACCAACCTTTCATCCTGCCCCTCTCCCAGAAAGAGGATCCAAGACCCTTTCTCTTGGGAGTGCTGGTTGCCAGGGGAGGTAAGCTGAGGCCTGAGACCTTGGAGCTCTCAGGAGTCCAGACAAAGGCTGTCTGTGCCCCAGAGTGTCAGTCACTCCATTCCTCTGGGTTGGAACCCAGAGTTTTCATTAGCATGGAAACTCCATGGAGTCCAGTGCTGGTCATCCTGTAACTCGGGCATGTGTGTCTCCCCACCTCCACCCCATCCCGCCTCTCATTCCGGGCTTCCAGGAGGCTCACGTGCAGGTTGGAGGGATTTCACAGTCATAGCCATCAAACAGACACTCCTCAGAGTTGCACTGTGGGTGGCACCGCCCATCCCGGAAAAGAAGCCAGCACTGGGAATGGGAGGGACAGCCCTTCCAGGGGTCTGGGACCCCCAGGGAGCAGTCCCCTCCATCCCAGGCTCCTCCTGGGCCACTGCAGCCAGCATCACAAGCCCCATCACCACCTCGGCCCTCACATCCATTTGCCCCCGGCCTTTGACACCGAGGCCCTGGAGAGTCAGGAGGGCAGGAGCATTGGAAGCCAGGGTTGCCCAACCTGGGGGTCTCAGAGCAGCTACCATTGTGCAGGCAGGGTGAGGGCGGCCCGCAACCTTGTGGAGCTGGGGGTGTCAGGCAGTCAGGGCCTCCAAAGCCACCAAGGCAGGCACAGAGGGGTGGGGAGCCTGGCTTAGGGGAGGGCAGACAGAGGCCTCCGTGGTGGCAATGATGGATGCCGCAGGAAGGGGCTTTGTGGCTGCAGGTGGAGCCTTCAAAACCCTGTGGCAGAGAAGAGAGAACACAGAAGGACCTCGAGTCAGTCTGCCCTGAGGCAAATGGCTGGAGTAGCCCTGCACAGAGGGCTCTAGACTGTCACATACGAGAGGGACCTGGGAGAGCACCAAGGCAATTGTAATGGATGCTGCAGCTAAGTCCCCGGCTAACTCCACACAGTCAGTGGGAATGGGTGAAGTGTGGCTACGCAGCCATGCTCAGTTTCAGGGTCCAAGTCCATGAAGAGTAATCGGCTAGTGCAGTCGACCACTTACTGTGTCCTTGGAGACGGGTCATAGGCTCTCCCCTGCCTTCCCAGGGTTAACAGGAGGAAGGCATAAGCAGAGGAAAGTGTTTGTTATGGTGACTGCTGGGTTTGGCCCATGAGTGTTAGGTTAGGATAGTGAAGGTAGGCACAACCTGTTGTCCTAACTGAGGCTTCAGTCAGTTCCTGCCCTGAGCCCCTCACTCACACCTGTCCCCACACACAGAGTTTAAAGAACTTGTCTAAAGCCGTTCAAGGAAGGGTTGGTTTTGTTGTTTCATTTTGTGTTTTGAGATAGTCTCATACAGCCCAGACTGACCTCAAAGTCATTGTGTAGCCAGGGATGACCTTGAACTCTTGATCTGCCTGCCTCACCAGGTGCTGCCATCTGATTGTGCCGTTCCCTGTTCCTGAGAACTACGGTGAACTTGGACCCTCACCAGTTAGTTTTTCTGTCTCCAGCGCTTCCCACTCACCGCCCTGGGGCTCTGGCTCTGGCGTTCTTACCTTTCATCAGTGTAGGGAGAAGGGACATGGGTGTTGCAGCACTTACCTTGGGGCAGTGGCACGTGAAGCCAGGGGGTGTCCCTGCTGTGACTTCACATGACCCTCCGTTGGAGCAGGGCTGGCTCTGGCAGGGGTCTGTCTCCACCTCACACCGCCGGCCTGTGGTGGGGTGAGATTGGAGATCACACATGGCTTCAGTCACTGCCTCTGTGTTGCCTTGCTCCTGACAGTTGGCTCAACGCATGGTATGTGGGCAAGAGGATGCTGGGGCATCTTCTCTGGGGAGAGGCGTGGAGGCAAAGGGTGAGAAAACCAGGGTGTCTTTTGGGAAAGGGCTGTCTGGGTTTTCCTGGTCTCGCTGTGCCCCGGAGACCCCAGGCCTCACCTGTGTGTCCGGGCAGACACTGACAATAGAAGGCGTTGGCTAAAGAGTGGCAGGCTGCAGTGCCCTCGGGGTGGCAAGGTCGGTCCAGACACTCATCCACATCCCCCTCGCAGCGGAGCCCCACAAAGCCTGGGGGGCAGGCGCAGTGGAAGCCTCCAGGCCTGGGGGCGCAGGTTCCACGGTTGTGGCAGGGCTGAGACCGACAAGCATCCTGTTCTCGAGAGCAGTTCTGTCCTTCGTAGCCTGGGGCACACTGGAGACACGGGGGTGGGGGTGGGGCAGTGGGTGAGCTGAGCTCAAGGAGGTCTGCCAGCCTCCTGCCTCAGCAGCCGGACTCCTCGTCCACCACAGCCTGTCAGTGCCGCCTGACATGCTACCATTCAGTGAGAGAGTTTAGCCCTCGGTCCCAAACATTGCCTCATTTTTGGTGAAACCTCTTTCCCCTACCAACTTACCCTCCTCCAGCCCCTCTCATACATTATGCATTGATCTGTAAGTGTCTCTTGAATACCTGCTTGTGACATGTGCGTGCGTGCGTGCGTGCGTGCGTGCGTGCGTGTGTGTGTGTGTGTGTGTGTGTGTGTATGTGTAGGTCAGAGGACTCTTCCACCTTTTGTTTGAGACAGGGCCTCTTATTGGCTGGGAACTTTGCTGCTTAGGCCAGGATCTGCCTCCCATCTCACCATCTCACTGTCACTGGGATTACAGGCATGTGCTGCTGAGCCCAGCTTTGTACTTGGGCTTTGGGGATCTGAACTCAGATCTCCAGGCTTGTGAGGCAAGTGCTGTCTTGGCTGAGCCAGTTTTTTTAAGTAGCGCAGATAAAGGGGAGAGAAGAGCTCATCCCTGTTCTGTGCTGCTTAGTCAACAGACAGCACTGATTGTGTAAATGCATCACTTTCCACCCTCCTCTTAGCAACCGCAGAGAAGTGTTATCTCATTTAACCCTCTTTCCACAGATAATGAGACAGTTGGCAGAAAGGCGAAGATACTTTGGAAAGTTGCACGGCCTTGTCAGGCGCGGGGATCAAAGCAAGACTGTCTCTGCCCAGAGCCACACTGTGGTTTTGCTTGTGAGGGCAGAGTCCCAAGTTCTATGCTTCTGCCAGATGATGTGCCAGAAGGGAGGCTTTGGAGAGTCGGAGGAAATGGACGCACAGAGAATCCAGAGAGCTGTAGGAATGCGCGGAGGGCATTTTGGAAACTTTTGGAGGAGGGAAGTTTCATGAGGACGTGGAGTTGAATGGTGGGTGCACAGAGGTTCACTAATCAGGATACACTTCTCTTCATTTTTGAGACAGGGTCATCCCTAGCCCCACCCTGCTTCTTTAGGTCTGAAAATGTTCATAAGAGTTACATACGGCGATGCTGGGACACATAACTAAATGGGTAAAGTGTTTGCTTTGTGTAGTGGTTTGAATAAAAATGGCCCCCTATAAGTCCATAGGGAGTGGCCTTGTTGGAGTAGGTGTGGCTTTGTTGGAGGAATAGCATCACTAGGGGGTGGTCTTTGGGGTCTCAGAAGCTCAAACCAGGCTTAGTGGCTCACTGTCTCTTCCTGCTGCCTGCTCCCCTCCGTGATAATGAACTAAACCTCTGAAGTGTAAGCCATCCACAAATAAATGTTTTCCTTTTTAAGGGTTGCCTGGTCATGGTATTTCTTCACAGTGTCTAGTCCTCCAAGAAAGTCCTTTTACCAAGGTCTGCATTTAGACAAAAGACCCCATTCCCTCAGAGCCTTGAAGAAAGTTCCTGCTAGCTAAAAAGGGAGTCATTTTCCTTATCTTTGGCAAGAGGAACTTGTGGCCCTTCCATTAACATGTGACTGTGGTGCCTATTGTCAAGGTCAATGCTAGCTCTGGGCTCCCCCAGTCCCTGCTCACCAGCCCCACCCCAGCTCACAGGCCCCCTTTCTCCAGTTCCCATTTAACCCTGGAAAACCTTCCCTTTGTCCCTTCTCCCTGCTTTCCTGGAAGACAGCCACTGCAGTTCAGAATAAACTTTTCCCTTTTCACTCATGAGATGGCGATTTCTTTACTGCGCCCATTTTCATTCACATCGCAATAGAAACCCTAACGAGGACACTAGCATGCACACGGTCCTGCGTTTGATCCCCACAACTATAAAGTAGGTGTGGGGGTGCATACCTACAATCCCAGCACTGACTAGGTGGAGGCAGGAGAGTTTATGGTCATCCAAAACAACATAGTGAGTTCGAGACCAGTCTGGGCTACATGAGACCAAGCCTAAAAAAAAAAAAAAAAAAAAAAAAGGAAGAATGAAAAAGAAGAAAGAAAGAATGTAGAAGTGTTGCGGGGTGGGTAGGGTAAGGCGCAGGAGAGATGGCTCAGCAGTTAAGAACACAAAGGCAAACAAAACAAACAAAAACAGTTCTTTGCTGGTCGTGGTGGTGCATGCCTCTAATCCCAGCACTTGGGAGGCAGAGGCACTGATCTCTGTGAGTTCGAGGCCAGTCTGGTCTACAGAGCTAGTTCTAAGACAGCTAGGGTTGTTACACAGAGAAACCCTGTCTTGGGGAAAAAAAAAAAAAAAAAAAAGCACTTGTTGCTCTTCCAGAGACCTGGGTTCAATTCCCAGCACCCACGTGGTGCTTTACAACTATCAGCAACTCAGTTCCAGGGGATCTGAATCTGTCTTCTGATCTCCATGGGTACTGGGCGCGCATGTGTGCACATACATACATACATACATACATACATACATACATACATGCGAAACACTCATACACACAACATTTAAAAAAAAGTTGTGTTTCTGAGCACAGGATTCAGACTGGCTATGCTTTAATCTCGGCATTTCCTCTCCTGGAGAGTGGCCTGGACCAGCGAGGAGAAGCCCTCCTCCAGGTCAGAGGAAAACAGGACATCTCCCAGAGGCAGGTGCCTCCAGGTCACCCTGCGGTGGAAGAGTCGGGAAAGGGCCGTTCTGGTTCTAGGCCGAGCAGCAGTGGAGGATGAGGCTCAAAGGCGGGAACAGTTTTGTGATGCTGGAGCAGGGGGTGGGACAGAGCAGATGTGCCTGAGGGACAGGCAGGAAGATATATCCTGCAGGGCTTTGGAAGAAGTTGTCCCTGGTGGTCTTAATGAGGGAGGGACAGGTCAGCCTCTGCTTTAGCAGATCCCCTTGGCAGTGGGGTCAAGACTGAACCAGCAGAAGGACAAACGTGGAGGCAAGGGTTGGAAAAAGGTGAAGGGAAAAGACGTAGGAGGTGGGATGGCCTGACCTGGTGGGTGTTTGGGTCCTGGCTTCAGTGGAAGAGAGGACTGGGTAAGCTAGGTTCTCCCCAACCCTCCTGTGTTGTCACACCTCTGCTCCTCCAGACCTCTTACCTGGCAGGCATAGCCCTCGGGCTGGGTCACACAGGTGGCTCCGTGCTGGCAAGGCTGGGACTCACAGGGGTTCACGTTATCCTGGCATAACCTGCCTTGGAATCCAGGAGGGCACTGGCAGAAATAGGAGGAGCCCCTGTCTATACAGAGGCCTCCGTTCTGGCACAGGTCAGAGACCTCTACGCCTGGGAAGACAGACAGACAGGAAGGGATGGAGCTAAGCTGGGTGGAAGGGTTCTCGGCACCACCCCGCCCCGCCGCCTGCTCCCACCCACAGAGTATTTCATAAGAGGCTGGGCAGGTGATCTGTTGGTGCTGTTGGGTTCTATGGGTTCGCACCAGTGGGGCTCTAGCCGTGGTGGAGCGGAGTGGCTCCAGGTGAGACACGCTGTAGTAATTGTGTTAAATTGGAGTCTTGCCTGGGCTGTTGATGTTAAAAATAGTAAGAGTGGAGCTGTGTAAGACTGTCCTGTGTGCTGAACTGTGGAATAAATTACTCTAGCTTCTCTTGGTTGTTTTGGCTGTGACCCAAGCCGTGTGGCTGCCCTGGGGGCTGGGACAAAGGAGGACTCTGCTCCCCAGTCGGTCCTGGGGATGGTACCTTGGCTCATGGCAGCCTTCTGGCAGGACAGGGGGAGGTCACAGTGAGGTCCTGCCCATCCCTGGAGGCACAGACACTGGAAGGAGGGTCCACTCTGGAGGCATCGGGCAGTGTGTGGGCAGGGCTTCTGGGCACACAAGTCTACCAGAGTCTGAGGGTTGGAAGAGAATATGAGATAGGAAGGCCAGTGTTCCTGGGACCCAGAGATGAACCTCTGCCAACTGTAGCTCCTTCAAAAACTCTCATTTCTAAGATGCTGTGCTTGCCGATGGGTTGAGCCGATGACCCTCTCTGACTTCTCTCTTCCCGTTTCAGCACAGCCTGCAGGGTCAGAAACTCATTCAGCTCACCCTCAACCCCCAGACTTGGCCTCAGACTTGCTATGTAGCTGAGGCTGGCCTTGAACTCTTGATTCTTCTGCCTCTGTCTCCCAAGCGTGGGGATTACAGGTGTGCACCACCATGCCTGGCTCTCCTTCCTTCTTCACCTCACACCGCAGTGAGAAGCTAACCCTAGACATCTGTTTCCCCGTTGCTCACCTGTTAGTCCCTGAGACCCCACACCCTAGAGCTCTCCAGCCTCTCCCACTTGGCACATCTGGCTTATTGCACCTCACCTGGCAGCTGTTTCCTGTATAGCCAGGGTTGCAGAGGCAGCGGGCACCCTGAGGTGTGTCTTGGCAGGTCGCCTTGTTCCTGCAGGGGCTGGACAAGACAGAGATGGTGTGTAGGAAGTTCTGGAAGATGGGGAGTGTGTAATGTGGGGTAACAAGTTTGGTTGTGGGGAAATGGTAGGTCAGCTCCACGGAGGAGGAGCAGCCAGAGTGTGGGGAAGCTGTGGTAGCACAGAGCCCAAGGAGAGGTAGAGAGGAAATGGGGGGCCTCACACCATGCTCACCTGTCTGCACAGCTGGGGCCAATCTTCCCCTCACAGCGAAGCCCCTGGAAGCCCGTGGCACAGAGGCAGAAGAAAGTGTCAGGCTTGTTCACACAGGTACCCCCATTGAGGCACGAGGCTGGAGAGAGGAGTCTGTGAGGGCTTGGGTTCCACGCCTGTAACCTGGCCTGTGATCTTGGTCACACCCAGCACAAAGGTGGTCCACCTCTCAGCAATATGACTTACTGCTGTCCAGTTAGTTATTTAAAATTGTCTTTACATTTGTATGGTGGGGTTATGTGCATGTCACAATCGGCATGTGGAGGTAAGAGAACAACTGAGGGGTCAGTTCACTCCTGCCATGTGGGTCCTGGAGAGTGAACTCCTGTCTTTAGGCTTGGCAGCAAGGGCCTTGACCCTCTGAGCCATTTCTCAGCCTCTGATCTATTTGTTTGACAGGGTCCCATTGAACTGAACATATAGCCAATGACGGCCTAGAATTCCTGATTCTCTGCTCCCATCCCCTGAGGGATTACAGGTGAGCACCACCATGCCTTGTGGTGCTGGGCGTTGAATCCGAGGCTTTATGGGTGCTAGGCATGCCCTCTACCAACAGAACTATGTCCCCAGCCTCCAGTTAAAATTTCAAAGCAACATCACCCACACGGTGCCCAGCCCCCGTCACCTGCTGTGGTTCACAACCCAGGACAACACTCACCAGACACACAGTGGTCAATGACGGTTTGGCAGTGGGGACCTGTGTGACTTGGAGGGCAGGTGCAGGAATAGCCCTCGGGGCTGGTGCTGCAGGTGCCACCATTGAGACAGGGCCCCGAGTGACAAGCTGTTACCTCCTCATTACAGGACAGCCCTGAGGGAACAGGTGAGCTCTGAAAAAGTGGGGTTCTCCTCTCTACCGTCTTGCTTTATGCTTTTCATTTCCTTTCTCACCCCTATCTCATAATCCCTTGTGCCATCCAACCTCTTCCTTCTGCCTCCCAAGTGTCAAATGTGTCCCCCACAGCCCACACTCAGTTCCCCTCGCAGAGCTCATAGCCACAGCTTTGACTTGTGGGGCTGTAGGCTGGAGTGTACATGGGATAGGGAGAGACTCACCCATGTATCCTGGGGGGCAGGTACAGTTGTAGCCAGAGGGCTGGGGGTGGCAGGTCCCCCCATGGGCACAGGGTGTGGAGATGCATCCCGCAAGCTCGGTCTTGCATTCTGGTCCAGTCCAACCCGCATCACACACACACGAGGATCTGATCATAAAGAAAAGGGGAAGGGTCCCTCTCTCTCCCTCCCTTCTCCTTTTTGTCTCCGGGACTCTTGTTTGCCTCCTTTCCATTCTAAGGAACTCTTTTACCCATTATTTTTATGTGTGTGGGTGTTTTGCCTGCATGTGTATCTGGGCACCATGTGTGTGCCCGGTGCCTGTGGAGGCCAGCAGATGTTGGATCCTCTGAACTGGAGGTGTGATGGTTGTGAGTCACCATCTAGACTCCTGTCCTCTGCAAGAGCAGCCAGTGCTTTTTTTCTTTTTTTAAATTAATTTTTAAAAATTTATTTTACATACCAACCAGTTTCCCCTCCCTCTTCTCCTCCGGTTCCCTCCCCCCACCTCCTTCCTACCCCCTCTACTCCCCCATCCACTCCTCAGAAAGAGGCAGGCCTCCCATGGGAGTCAACAAATCATGGCATATCAAGTTGAGGCAGGACCAAGCTCCTCCCCCCTGCATCAAGGCTGAGCGAGGCATCCAACCACAGGGAAAAGGTTCCAAAGAGCCAGTTCATGTGCCAGGGACAGATCCTGGTCCCACTGCAGGGGCCCCACAAACAGACCAACCTACACAACTGTCACCCACACGCAGGGGCCCTAGTTCAGTCCCATGCAGGCTCCCTGAAGCCAGTGCTCTTAACCACTGAGCCACTTCTCCAAGCTCCACTCCTTTTTTTTTAAACTTAAAAAAAAAAGATTTTAGGTAGCCCAGGCTGGCACCTTCAAATTACTATGTAGCCGTGGATGAGGTACTCTACCAACTGAACATTCTCTCTCTCTCTCTCTCTCTCTCTCTCTCTCTCTCTCTCTCTCTCTCTCTCTCTCTCTCTCTCTCTCTCTCTTCCTCCCCTTATCCCTTTCTCTCCAGGGTCTCCCTCGGCTGCCTGATCCATTTGCCTTGACTTGGATTGCAGTCATGTGATAACCTGGCTAGTTCTGTGTCAGGAAGTGTCCACACAAAGCTGCCCAATAGATACTCATGTAACGAGAGACGAAGTAGCCCTGGTATGTATGCTTTCCTCTCTGCTCTGACCCTCTAGTCCTCTTCTGCTACCTTGATGATGCTCAAACTTTTCCCTCCAGGGACTGCTCATCAGCTGCGTCTCCTTTCTCTCCCAAGGAAGCTTGCCATCTCCTTCCTGTTCCCCATCAGGTTGCATCCCACTGGCCTGCACCTGCCCCACGCTGTCTTCTTCTGCCCTAGCGGAGGCTGATGGGGAGGAGGGCATGGTGAAGGCTGTGTTACCTCTGGCAATGGCCATGGTGGCAGGTGCAGTTGTCCTGGGCAGGGACACAGCCAGGACTTCCGTCAGGGCAGAGGCAGTGGGCTCTGTCTTCCTGATCTTGGCATTGCTGCCCAGGTTGGCACAGGTTCGGGGTGCACAGGGGAACTTCACAGAGCTGGCCTGTGTGAGTGGGTCGGAGAGGGAAGTGAGTCTGAGAGGGAAGAAAGCCCCTGTATGTCCCGAAGGGTCAAAGGCCGGTGGGCGTGGCTTTCTCACTCTCCATGCACCTGTCTTTTCTTGGTCTTCAACTGTCTTCCCTGCGTCCTTGCCCTGTTCCTTCCTGAGCTCTGGGTCTCCTGTAGCTCCTCCCCGAGTGGAGCTTTTTCCCTCCTTCAGCACACTGCCTGGCCTTCTGTTTTGACCTGCTCTGCTCTCAAGGCCACTTCCTGCTCAAAGCCTTTTCATTTTTAGTCTGTGCTGGCTGGAGTCCTGTGCTCCCAAGGAAAGACACGGGGGCTCATAACTGAATGTAGGAGTTGCAAAAATTTTGACAACAGTAAAGTTTTTCTAACATACAATGACTAAAAATTAATTCAAAAATCAAACGCAACATGAGCCTGAGATGCTTGTATCACGCAGCAGCTGCATGCAGCCTTGGTTCTGAACACACAGACCACCCCACTTTCTACGGCATGTGTCTCTACCCCACAATGACAATGAAAAGCCGGCCAGACACATGGCTCAGATCTGCCATTGTCATGTGTCATCCACTGTGGTGTTTTTACGGCACACACAGAGTTTCCCATCTTGTAGTTTATGTCGGTTTAATGATAGCAAACAAAGACTTCATAGATTCCTGTCCTCAGTCCTCAGCGTGGAGCAGCAGGTTAGTTTATCTGGCTTGTCTTGTCTTCCGAAAACAGCCATCTCAGTAGTGTGCAAATTTTCTATTGGTCTTTAGCAAATGGTCAAATTATATGTATACCAAAGAATTGTTTTAAAGTAAGTATCTTTATGGTTTGTTATCAGTGCATGCTTGATTGATATACTTATTTTATATACTTTTAGGTTTGAAGTTGAATAAAAATTTCTTGAGTGAAAAAGGGTCACAGGTGGATTGAAAGTTTAAGGGCCCTGACTGACCTATCGGACCCTCTGCACTCTCTCTGTCACTCAGCCGTGGTGAGCAGGAAGTGCGCTCACCCTGCATCAGATTTAAAGCTCCTGACAACCAACTGTCCGTCTTGCATCTGTGCCTGCTGTTGTGACATTTACTAAATTAATTAAAATTATTTATTCATTTAGTGTGTGTGTGCACACATGTGTGTTTATGTGATGTGTGTGTTTGAGATATGTGTGTATGTGATGTATGAGATATGTGTGTGTGTTGGTGTAATGTGTGTGGTGTGTGTGTTTGTGTGTTTGTGTGTGTGTGTGTGTGTGTGTGGTGTGTGTGTGTGTGTGGTGTGTGTGTGTGTGTGTGTGTGTGTGTGTGTGTGTGTGTTTTGGCAGGCATGTGCCATTGGCACTGGCCAGATGACAACCTGCAGAGTCGGTTCTCTACATCCACCTTCACGTGGGCTCTGAGTTTTGAACTCAGGTTGTCAGGTTTACAGTTGGTCACACTGACCTCCTGTTTTCTGTGGTGCTGAGGATTGAACCAGGGACTCACGCACACTTGGCAAGGTCTTTGCCCCTGAGTCACACTTCCAGCTCTCACTGTAAGTACCTTTTGCATTGACTAGTTTAAGGGGTGTCCTCTCATTCTGTTTTCACATCCCAAACATCAAACACCCACCAGTAGGTTCTTCCCCCCTCCAGTGGGCTCTTCCCCCATCCAGTGGGCTCTTCCCCCCCTCCAGTGGGCTCACACACCTCCAGTGGGCCCACACACCTCCAGTGGGTCTCCCCCCTCCAGTGGGCTCTTCCCCCCTCCAGTAGGCCCACACACCTCCAGTGGGCCCACACACCTCCAGTGGGCTCACACACCTCCAGTGGGTCCATACTCCTCCAGTGGGTCTCCCCCCCTCCAGTGGGCCCACATACCTCCAGTGGGCTCACACACCTCCAGTGGGTCCATACACCTCCAGTGGGCCCACATACTTCCAGTGGGTCCATACACCCTCCAGTGGGCCCACATACTTCCAGTGGGTCCATACACCCTCCAGTGGGCCCACATACTTCCAGTGGGCCACACACCTCCAGTGGGCTCACACACCTCCAGTGGGCCCACACACCTCCAGTGGGCTCACACACCTCCAGTGGACCCACACACCCTCCAGT
>CABHPR010117226.1:0-11002 GCA_902168415.1 Peromyscus melanophrys
ACACACACACACACACACACACACACACACACACAGGTATGCACATAAAAATAGCTACTTTTTTTAAAAGAGAGATCAAGACTCTACATAGCAAATTCCAGCCAGACTATGATATAGGGGACGATGATACAGGGAGATCCTTATTCAAAAACAAATTTTAAAAAAATTCATCACTGATCACCTATCATTCATTAATAAAGGCTGAATTCAGAGTCTATTATTCAGTGGATTCTCAAAAAACAAAACAATAATATACAAATGTGCTATGTACTTTCATCATCTCAAGCTCCATTACACCCGTTATATTACACTATATATTATATGATACAGATCAGATTGTAAAAGCATTTAGACACTTATATTGTCTCCATGAAGATCAAGATCAGGTGACTCCCTGAAACCACAAAAAAAAAAAACCCACCAGTGGGAAATGAAATCTGACGCTCCAGCAAGCTGGAGTCTTAAGTCTCTGCTCTTTAACTTGGTTACTATGCTGCCACCAACCCAAAAGAAACACACCCAGACCTGGGCTGCAATTTCCCAGGAGGCTCTGGGGTTTTAGATTCAAACCATGGAAGTCTAGAATTAAGAGGTGAAGAGACGGGGCTGGGGCTCGGGTGCAAGGCTGGAATCCGGTCACTGAGAAGAGGGCAGGGCAGTGAGATCAGAAGGAGTGAGCAGGAAACCCAGCCTCTGGGGACAAATGTCCAGGGTGACTATGGAAGCAGAAAGTAGCTTTGACTGAAGCCAAGAGGAACAAACAAACCTGGTATTAAGTCTATTAAAGATTAATTGTGATAAGAGGAAGCATTGCTGCTATGAAGTGTGGAAGGCCATGGCTGGCGACTATCACAAAAGAGCGCTAGGATCTTGAATGTTCCCAGCACAGCACTGGGACTGTGAAGTGTTCACGATAACAGACGATCCAGCCAGTTTCTCTCATCTGACCATTCCATGTTCAATGTGTATACTGAAATGTCACAGTGTAACACGTGCATATGGGCCTTGAATGTCTGTTGAGGAAAAGTATATTTAAAGAATCGTGAACTGGAGCCACTCCAGGCAACATGTCTGGATTTAACTGACAGCAGGGAGGGAGCAATCTGTGACTGGGGCAATCATGGCAGGCTTCTTGGAAGAGGAGACCTGACAGCTGACCTCTGCTCAAAGGTAGGATGAAAGCAGGAGGGAATGGAGAAAAATCTTCAGCTGTTACCAGGGTGGACACAGTGAAGATGAATCTAATGTTTGAGAGGAGTTTCTGGGTCTCCCTCTTCCTGGGAGTGTGACATTTGACACATTACAGTTAATCACCTTCCTCATGTAATCTCTGCTCTGCTTATCACCACTTTACTGAGGTGGAGCCTCAGTCTTAGAGGGAATGATGAGGTGAGTGTTCTGCTCACCAAGACCATCACCTGTGCCTTGGCAGACACAAGTAGGAGGCTGCTTCTTAATGGATCTGATGAGGCCTCACACAGCTGCCATTGAGGAGAAAGTCTCGAAATGCTGTTTCTTCCTCTCTGCTGGTGTCACTGAGTGGGAGGTCAGGAGATCTGGCTGATGGGTGGGAGTTGGATGTAGGAAAGGGAGAAAGGAATGAAAACAACAAAGCCATCCATCCACAGTAATGCATCCATGCCTTCACCCAATGTCTACTGAGCACGTGTTACACCCCAGGCTTTGGAACAATTCACACTAAGCTCGGGTTCCCGGCAAACAGTCCCTGTGCTCAGGGGGCAGGCAGTGTGGCAGGGGTGAAAGATATTGATCCAATAATAGCACAGATGCATACCATACACTGGGGTGAGCTCTATAAGGAAAACCGACGGGGGTGTGCCTTGGCTGTAGTGCATCGCCTCCAAGGCTCAGAGGGTTCCAGTGTGACAGTGTTAAGATACAATGACATTAAGGGTGACTGGGCTGTGAGGGCTCCTGTTCATGAACAGGCTTAAGGCTCAGGATGAAAGGAAAACTGCTTGTAAAATCCCCAAATCTGGGCTGCAGAGACGGCTCAGATGGTAAAGCACTTGCTCCTCAAACATGTGAACCCACATATAATAAATAAACAAATAAATAAATAAGCATAAATAAATAAATAAATAAATAAGCATAAATAAATAAGCAAACAAATAAATAAATAAAACAAACTAGGTCAGGGTTATGCTTACAATCCAAGTGTTGGGGAGGCAGCGACAGGCAGTTCCTGGGGCTCACTGGCAGGCCAAGGTGGTGTATGAGTAAATTCCACGGCAGCGGAAGAGTCTGCCTCAAAAAATCAAGTGGCTGTTACCAAAGGAATGACAATGGAGACTGTCCTTCAACCTCCCCACACGTGTGCATGCTTACCTCCCTACATATGTGTACCTGCATACACACATATGCACTGTATATACATACTTACATATTAAACTAACAATGACATTAGAAAAATTTAAAGTGGACCACTAAAAAAAAAAAAAAAAAAAAAAAAACTGCTCTTACTGCCACTGTGGCTATTATGTGGATTAGGAGTCAAACAGGAAAAACTAGAAACAAATAAGTAGAAAATTATCACAGTGGAATTGGTGGTAAGTGAGAGTGAATTCTTGCTGGGCATGGTGGATCAGTGGCAGCACAAAACTTCCCAGCTAGGAAGGCAGATTTTTGTGGAATATTACTTTATCTAGGCAAAGGTGTGTTACATCTGTGTATGCTGCATTTGTTAACGATGTAAAGGTATGTTACGTTTGTTTCTGCTGCATTTGCTTAATGATGTAAAGATGTGTTACATTTGTTTCACCTGGCCTGCCTAAGGCACCTGATTGGTCAACAAACCTGAACAGCCAATAGCTAGGCAGAGAAAGGGTAGGCAGGGCTGGCAGGGAGAGAGAATAAATAGGAGAAGAGAAGAGAACGAGGAAGAAAGAGAGGGACACACCCAGGGCCTGAAGCCAGGCAGCCACCAGACAGACATGGAGACAGCAGGAAAACAAGACATACAGAAAGAAAGAAAGGTAAAAAGCCATGAGGCAAAACACAGATGAAGAGAAACAGATTAAAATCAGAGCTAAGATAAGGCTGAGCATTCATAACTAATAAGAAATCTCTGTGTTATGATTTGGGAGCTGGTTGATGGCCTCCCCAAAAAAGCCTGGTACAGCAGATTGCAAGTAGTCTTCTCCTGCTCAGCTGACTTGGAATGGGAGGGATTCTGGCATAGCTTCATGAAGAGATGGATGCTCTGGGATGGCCACCTGGACAAGGAACTCATCTCCACCCCAGAAGAGCACAGAGACAGTGCCACCACCCAAGGCCCATCAGAGCCGCTTGGCCTCTCCTAGCACAAAGCCCACACTCTAATGATGTGTTTTACCTATTTTCTTTTTTTTTTTTTTCAAAATTTGTCTTGAACTCGGCCCATTTACAAGCATTCCTGATAGACCTTGTTTTTCTGCAGCTCCTCAGGCAGGTATTTCGGCCTTCACTGCATTGCTCCCTCGTTTTGTTTTTGCTTTCTGATTGTTTTATATTTTGTCTGAGACAGGGTTCCCTGTGGGTTCCAGGCTGGTCTTGAATCCATGTCTTCCTGGCTCCATTTCCCTTCCCAGAGCTGGGATTACACTACCACGCCAGTTGTATTAGTTTTTAATTGCTGCTGTAACAAATTTCCATAAACTTAGCAGTTTAAAACAACACATATAAATCCTCTTGTATTCTCAGAAGTCTGGAACCAGTTTAGTTTGGATGTCAAGGTGTTTTGTAGACTGGCTCCTTCTGAAGGCTCTGGGGGAGAATCTGCTTCCTTGCTTTCCCTCACATCTAAATGTAACCTGTGTTCTTTGGCTTATGGGTCCCTTCCTCCATCTTCAAAGTCAGCAATTGAATATCGTTTCTGCCTTTTAATACTTTGATCTCCGGCCAAAGCACCCTCATGATCCCTTCCATTCTAGACCAATCTGGATAACCTGGGACAATCCACAGGAGAGAGGGGTGAGGACATAAATACCTCCAAGGACCGTTATTTAGCTCTCAGAGACCCCACTTATGCATAGAGAGATGGAGATGGTGACCTGGCTTATTCCAGACAATGTCTGCAGCTGCTGCTCCCTCTTCTTATGGAAGCTGAGCTGATATCGAAATGGCTGAAGCAAAGGCAGGCAGAAGAACTAAGAAAACAAAGATGACTGAGGATGCCTCAAGTACTAGATTCATGTTCATGATGATTCATGAGTCTTTCGGTGGCTACAGTACCCCCAGCACACACACACACACACACACACACACACACACACACACACACACTGTGAGAATACAATGAAAGCTGTGGACCTCCTCTTCCCAGGAATGCACAAAATCCCCAACAAGTCACCATATGTACAGTCAGATTTTCAGAGACTTCGTCAAGAATCAGCACATGGTGGAGCTGGAGAGATGATCAGTTGTTAAGAGTGCTTACTACACCCTCATGAGGACCAGAATCTGTCTCCCAGCACCCACATCACAGGCCAGGCATCCTGCAAATGCCTGTAACTCAAGCTTGCCAGCTCCAAGGGATCTGGCACCTTCTTCTGGTATCCATGTATGTACACTCATGCAAACCCACACACTCACATGCACATACATACACACACACAAAAGTAAAATTCAATCTTTTCAAAAAATAAAAAGAACAAGTATGTGTGACATGAAGTCAAAGCAGAGCTGATGAGGCTGACAGGCTGTTCCACCCACATTTGCTACAACTCTCCACCCACCTCCTGTACAGGCCAACCAGGACTAGCCTTGTGCTGGTTCTTGCCCTGGCCACCTGGGCTTGACAAATACTAACCAGGGGCAGCCTCTGCTGAAGAAAGAGGCAGCTGAAGGAGACCCAAACTCCTAACAGAGAGATCTTGGAAAATCTAGGTTCACTTATATAATTTCTATTTTCACAAATGTACAATAAAAGTGTATATATTTAGGTGGTTGTGGGCATTTTCTTCTCAGAGCCAGTAACATTAGATACAATCAGACACCTACCTAAGACTAATAAAAGCGTTTTCTCACTCTATAAGGAAAAGACAGACAACTCAATTAAAAAAAACATTTGTGGACTAGGGCTTAAATTTTTTTCATTCTTCTGAGAGTACAAGTTAACTCTATGATATCATGCTAGCTCATACAAGAATTAAATAAATCTGTTCTGCTGCTGGTTCATTTCATATGTTAGAATGTCTTCGATGTTCACACATGCTTTAGGGTGTGTTTTAACTTCTCTTTATAGATGAATAATATTCCATTGTGTGCTTAAACCACATCTCATTTGTCCATTCATCCACTAATGGACATGTGGGCTGCTTCTCTCTCTACAGACTACAATGCTCCTAAGAGTGTACAAATACTGTATTTGAATCTCTGCTTCTAATACTTAGGAGTGTATGCCCTGAGCATGACTTAGGTACATTACATGAAAACTGTATTTGTTTTTATTCAGGGGAATATGAGTACTGTTTTCTATAGAGTCTGTGGCACTATACAACCCTGTGTGTATGCACAAGGTAACACATGTGTACTGTTTCCCTTTTCCTGGTACTGGTGCAGGTGGCTCTGCATGCCAGGAGTGTGCAGCTGGAACTCCTTATCTCCTCATATCCTGTGTCATGGGGAGCAGACAGCAGGAGTGGGGCCAGGCCACAAAGGCTCAAGATCCTTCTCCACTGACCCACTTCCTTCAGTGAGGCCCCACCTCCCTCCTAAATGTTCTACAACCTTCCAAACTAGTACTAAGTGTTCAAATACATGACCCTTTGGAAGACATTCACATTTAAACCACAATGTGTGTATGTACACGTATGTATTAAACAGAGATGCCTACACAACTTGGACATGTATGAAACTCAGTACATTGTATATGTGAAAGTATTGTGGTGGTTGATTTTGGTTCTCAGCTTAACTGGGCTAAGAAATACCCAGGAGGAAGTGAAACAAACCCCTATGTGTGTCTGTGATAGCTTCCAGAGATGACTGGGCCATGAGGACTCTGATCTAATGAATGGACTAATTTTTGAGAGGTTCATAATATGAATTATTAGCAGGTGGTAAAAGGTAGAGTGAGACTTAGTTGGATAAAGTGGGCCTTGGGGATGTGTCCTCAGGGGTTATGCATTACCCTAGCATCTTCGTGTATTCCTCTTTCTCTAATTCCTGTGGTGGCTTGAATAGGCATGGCCCCCATAGACTTGTGTGTTTGGATGAAAGTTGAATTAAAGAACAGCTTAGGTCCAGTTGTGGTGATGCATGCCTTTAATCTCAGCACACAGAAGGCAGAGACTGGTAGATCTCTAAGCTCAGTGCTAGCCTGGTCTACAGAGCAAGTTCCAGAACAGACAAGCTTAGGCAGTGAAGGAAACAATTAAAAACAGAAAGTTGATGTTTTCCAACCAGCCCCAGCAAGCAGCAGAACTTGGTTCTTGCTTTAGAGTCAAGGATACACGAAAGGGGTTATGGAATACGCCTCTGTGAGGCCAGGCATGTGTCAGGGATGTCCCTGAATGGAGGCCTAGAGAGGCCATTGTGTGACATTGTAAAGATGAGCCCACATTGCCTTGGAGACCCCAAGATATTGGAGATGCCAGAGTTGTGGTATACCTGCCAAGGAAAGCTGCTAACAGGGAGTGGAGCCAGCCCAAGAGAAAGAACTGTGTTGCAGTCAACAAAGCTGAAAGGAGTTGGAGATCTGAAGAGTGTTGACATCAGACATGGAGATGCAGAGTTTGGAGTTTGCCCAGCTGGTTTTCAGTCTTTCTTTGGTCCACTATTTCCTCACTATGCTCCCTTCCCTGTTTGGAATGGTAATGAATATCCTGTGCTGTTATATGTTGGAAGTATGTGATCTGCTTTTTTATTTTGAATTTTACAGGGGATTATAGTTAAGAGATTGCATGAATCTCAGAAGAGACTTTGAACTTTGGACTTTTAAACATTGTTGAGACTGTGATAGACAATGGGGACTTTTGAAGTTGGAATTAATACATTTCAGTCCAACTTGGCTACAAGCCTATGGGGACGAAAAAGTGGAATGTGGTGGTTTAAATAGGAATGGCCCCCATAGATCTGTATGTTTGAATGCTTGGCCCATAGGAAGTGGAACTATTAGGAGGTGTGGCCTTGTTGGAGGAAGTGTGTCACTGCGGGGGTGAGCTTTGAGGTTTCATATGCTCAAGCTATGCTCAGTGTGATATACAGTTCACTTCCTATTGCCTGTAGATCAAGATATAGAACCCTCAGCTCCTCCAGCACGATGTCTGCCTTTACACCACCATGAAGATAATGGACTAAACCTCTGAAACTGAAAGCCAGCCCCAATTAAATGTTTCCTTCATAAGAGTTGCCATGGCCATGGTGTCTCTTCACAGCATTAAAATCCCTAACTAAGACATTCCTATCCACCCAGAAGTGAATAGCTCCTCATCATAATATTCTGCCCAAGTACATGGGGCCAAGTGATCATGAACTGAATGTAGACCAGGCTGGTCTCAAACCCACAGAGATCCTCCTGCCCCTCCATCTAATTTTTTTGATACTGGGTCTCCCACTTAACCTAGACTCACTGATCCAGCAAAATTGATTGGCCAGCAAGCTTCAGGGATCTTCCTGTCTCTGCCTCTACAACACTGGAATGACATGTGTACACCACCATACCACCATAGCTGGTTCTTTACATGTCATAGGGCTCTAACCCAGGTCCTCATTGTCGCACATCAGGCACTTCACTGACTGAGCCGTCTCCCCAGACCCTTTAATTTTCTATGTTGCAATTCCAAACTGTCAATCATGTCCTTTAATGCTTAAAAGTGTTTAATTTCAATGTATTCCAGTTTATCTATTTTTCCCTTGTTGCTTGGGCTTTCGGTATTATAATCAACAAAATAACTGTCAAATTTAATGCTGTAAGTTTGTTTCCCTGCTGTTTCCTACTAGGAGTTTTGTTTTAGCTCTTAAATGTGGGGCATCTGCCCATAATGAGGTCCATTTTGACGTAGCATGAAGAGCAGGTCTGACTCCATTATTCTGAATGCAGATGTCTGGTATTCCCAGCCCACGTTATTTTAGAAACATTTCTATGGGGTGGTGTTTGAGCCATGTGAGTCACTGGGAAGCACCTCTGACCACAGGAGCTTGGGGACTGGTGCCTTTCCACTGTTCTGTCACCTCGTCACAGCCTTTCAACTGTATAGGAGGTTTTATTTCTTGACTCTCTAGTCTAATCCATTTTGCTATTTAAGAGCTTCCAAGTAGAAAGTACCCGGATGTTGACTGGTAGCACTGCTGTGGAATGTTATAGAGCATTGAGAGTAAACAACTCGCTACCAATAACATCATGGGAGAACCTTGCAAGCATGTTAGACAATGACACCGGACAGGGAAAAAAGAGCACTAATTTTGTGATCTCCTTTACCTAAAACAAAAAGAGGACAATTTAATTTAAGCTTGATGGAGTCAGAACACAGCAGGGAAGCAACCACATGGGGAAGACAGTCCAAGTCGGGGAGAAGCTTGCTCCATATCTAGATCTGAGTATTGGTTTCCCAGGGATGTTTATTTAGTAAAGTCCATCAAGCTAGACATTTGAAATTTGTGTGTTTTTCTACAAGCTCTTAGGTGGCCACAAAAAAGCTTTTAAAAACTCAGTAATTTGATAAATATAAAACCTTGGAAACAGTTCATTGCAGGAACCAGAACCATGATGAGAGTCTGCAGGTTGTCATGGTCAACTGATAAGTCAGAGAGTTCAGCCAATCAAAACTCAGCAATGTCCAGGCTCTACCAATCATATCAACAGAGTGGCTGTCAGCTGAAAATAGCTCATTAAGTTCCCTGCAGTATCTACTACACAACTCATGTTCTGAGTCTATAAAGCTGATACAAACCAAGTGCACTATCCAAGGCCAGTGTCTAATAATAAAATAATAAGGTTATACCTGTTGCTAATATGTCTATGACTGGGAGACAGCTCAAGAAGCACAGACAATTAAATCAAGAGATACAATAAGTTAATCCTGGGAGACTCTGGAAGAATGAAATTTGGCCTCATCTATGACAGTCACCAGCAGCCACAGGAGTTGCTACAAAGCACTTCTGGCTTCAGGGACCCTGGGAAAGACGCCTCCCCACTGTTATCCCCTTGTGCTGTTTCCATGGGTCATGTTGCCTTCGCTGCCCTCACACCTTTCAAACTGTTTGTCTGACACTTGTGAGCAGAAGCCATTCACTGCCCTGCCCTGCACCATCTCCTGTGCGGCCACAGAGTGACCCTGAACTATAGGTGCTATTCATATCATATTCCAAAGGTGAGCAATCCAGGCTTAAAACGTGTAATCATCCTGTAAGTAATCCATAAGTGACAAATCTGCAATTCAAAACTGAGCATTGTCTCTAAGCTGATCAGGTGACACTTGCCTATAACTCCAGTGCTTAAGAAACAGAGGCAGGAGGATTGCCACAAGTTTGAGCCCAGCCTCATCTCCATAGCAAGTTCCAGGCCAGTCAGAGCTACAAAGTGGGACCATGTCTCAAAAAGCAAAATGAAAATACAACAGACTCCACTAGCTGACCTCTCTTTTACAGTGTCACTGGGACATTGGTGTATTAATCAGAAAATTCTCCAGAGGAATAGGATCACCAAGATGTATGTGTCTAAGAGGAGGTTTATCACAGGAACTGACTCTGGAGTGTGTGGAGGGTAAGAAGTCCCACAACATCCTTTCTGTTAGCTGAGGGCCAAATATGGTATAATCCTGTCCAGGCCCCAAGGCCTCAAACCAAGGAGCTTCGACACCCAAATCAGAAGATGACAGGTGGCCCCAGTCCAGTGGGAGGAAGAACATCTGCTAACTTGGAGCTGCTGGTCTATCCCAGCCTGTGATGCACCACACCAGTGAAGGCAGACCATCGTCACCAAACCACTAATAGAAATGCCGATCTCTCCCCAAAACACTCTTACAGGCACACCCAGAAATGGTGCTTTGCTAGCTACCCTGGCATCTCCTAGCTAAGCCATGTTGGTATAAAATTTGAATTTCCCAACTTGCTCCCAGCCACAAAGAACTTGAGGATTCTGCCGGAGAAGTAAGGCCTGGAAAGACAAAAGCATCTCAGGTCACTGAGCATGTGCGCTGCTGCTCTAGAATTCAGGGACCATTGGCTCATATCTCTCTCTCTCTCTCTCTCTCTCTCTCTCTCTCTCTCTCTCTCTCTCTCAGCCATGCAGGGATCATGTCCTCTGTGTCTCTGAGTCCTCAGTACAGGGTTGAGACTCAGAGTACAGTACCACTGCATGGATGTCACATAAGTGTCTGTTGACAGAGGGAGGAAGGGGGTGAAAAGTGGTCCTCTTAACAGGACCATGCAGCCATTCAGAAGCTATCACTACTGTCCAGAGTCAACAAAAATTGGAAAGTCACAGATAATCTCCTCATCCAAATATAGGTACATTGATGCTGGATTTGAAGGTAGCTTGATGGGACCCAGGTGTCTTTATTTCAAATTTTGAAATTTTGTCCATCATGGATTTTTCACTTTCATTAATTAAAATATTTTTTACGTCAGTGACCACATCTGGCACACCATTACATTTGCCTCCTGAACAAATACTGTGCTCTCCTCTCCTCGTTGACAGCTGCACACCCTTCACATTTGGAGCACAAGTTACACTCAGAAACATCCTGAGCACAAGCAATGCTCCCTTAGCTCAGAACCAGAGAGTCCGTGACCAGAACACTGGGCTCTGACATCCCCAAGCTCGGGGAACACATTTGTTGCCAACCCCTCACCAGACTTAAACAATATTTCAGTGCCTAATTAAATTCTGAGAACACCTGTTTCATCAGCTTATAAATTCCAACTGAATTTTAAGCGGATGCTGTTTGGCGTGCAGAGTTTTCGTTTTCTAGGCTGTAACCACAGCAACACTTCCCCTGCAGATCCTCATCCCTACACACACACACACACACACACACACACACACACACACACACACACA
>CABHPR010117226.1:11012-35413 GCA_902168415.1 Peromyscus melanophrys
CACACACACACACACACACACACACACACACACACACACACACACACGTCAGCACTCTGCCATTCAAGGCTACAGCACAGGAATATGTTGTGTTGTTCTTTTTACTTCTCTTGGAGAGTTACTTAAAGTTTGGACATTTGTTGAAGAGAGCACAGTGTGATAAATTAAACTGCCTTCACTGCCTAACACCTAGGAACTGAAATAGCTGCTCCTTTACTCGAGAGTCTCTAGCCGGTTTGTCACACCTGAAGCTGGAGTCCTGTGCCTGTCTGTCCCCTGAGCTCCAGCCCAGGTCTGTGAGCCAGGAGTGGCGGCTAAGCCTTAGCAACACTGTAACGATTTAACCTCATGGCTAGGAATAGTGAAGCAGGGACTGCCAGTCCTGCTTCCAGGACTCTAAAACCTGCCTGCCACCCCAACTTCAGGCTCAGGATACAGTGGAACCAGTTGCTTCAAGCTCTTGCCACCATGAGTGACTTGCAGTGAGGGACTGCAGCTGGGAAGTGTGAGTTAAAATCAACCTTACACCTATGCTGGTTCTGCCAGTGTTCACCACAGCCGAAGAATAAGAAGCTAACAGTGCGTTTCAAGTGGTCTCTCCATGCCACCTCCAGGAACTTCCCACCATCTTCAAGGGGAGTGTTCAACTTCTGGGGTCTGAGTAGTCATCTCTCCAGTCACATTTTGGGGGCTTTGGCTATCTTGCCTCATGCACCAAGTCCTCTAGTATGCCTTCTCCTAGTCCGTCTTGAGATCCTTGAGCAAATGACCTCTACCAAGCCTGCTCTGACCTCTGGCCTCCCACCTTCTGCACTTCTTCCTATGCTTCTGTGTTGTTTTCCCATTCACATGAGGTGACACACCTTGGCCATCCTTTTGTGGATGGAGACAGACGGTGGGTCACCCCATAACCCAGGCTTAAAGCAAACCAGCTCTAGCTGTTGCTGATGCTCATCCACTCACCCTTCCCCAAATACCTTTCCCCACTTTGTGCTGGAGCCTGGGGGTAGAAGCTGAGGAAAGCAGATGCAGAACTAGACCCAGGGTCCAGTGAAGAAGAGGATGTCAAACCAAGTATTAAAGAGCTAACTACCCAGGTGTAACCTGTGAGTCACTAGGGGATTAATAAGGATGTAGCCACTCAGTGTCCACACAAGGGTGAGGACATGGGATTGGAGAAACGGAACAGTTGTTAGAGTGTTTGTCTATTACCCACAAAGCCTGGGGTCTGATTGCCAGCACTACATAACCCAGGTGTGGTGCTGCCTATCTTTAATGAAAACACTCAGGAGATAGAGGCAGGAGGGCTAGGAGATCAAAGTTACCCTTAGCTACTTACTAAGTTTGGGGCCAGCCTGGGCTACATTAAACTGAGTCTCAAAATAACAACACACACACAGAAAAAAAAAGTCTGAGGATTGGGCTTTCTGTCTAACAGTCTCTTTACTTAGGATATCACAAGCTACTGCCTTGAAGCACAAAATCCTCTTTTACATCAAGGTAGGGTAAACAGGCCACCTCATTTTGCTCCTCCTGGCAAGGTGATGGCTTGTTGCATGATCCAGAAGTTCCTGGGCCCAGAATTCTCATTTTGGCACTTTCCTGGGCCTGCCTCTTGAGCCAGGGAGGGAACAACTCATTTGGAATTCCAGTTAGGCCTCCGGAATACAAGAGCTTTTAGACTCTCTTTGACAAAGTGCTTTTTCAAAATGGGACCCATGGTGAAGTTTAGAACTCACAGAAATCCTACAAGGAGAAAGTTGCAGGCCCGTGTCTAGGGTCCCTTCTAGCAGACATCAAGATTTGAATCTGGAAGGAATTTTCCCAGTGCTTGTGAGTAGTTATGGGACTTCACTTTTCTATTTCAATCAGAGTGCTCTGAAGTGCTCTAGGGTAAGCAACCCCCCCTTCCCCCGCCACCACCTTTCTCAGGCTGGCAGGCGCCCACTTCCTCGCACCTTCCCTCCCGGGTAATCTGCTGTCTACTTGCTCATTCTAGCTACGTTTCTTGGAACTGTAGCTGCTTTGTGGAAGCTGGCCTTGGCCGACCCTCCTCTCACAGGCCAGTCCTGCTGGTTCTAAAGAAGACTCACTTCCCTGTCAGCTCTGTGGTCAGATGTAGACCCCGGGTTCTCTTCTACTCTCCATCTACTAGGAAGCGGAAGACCTCAGGATGACCAGCTACAGCCTGACCCTACTCACCCTGCTCACACCTGGACTCCAGAACAGCTTCCTGGACCCACTCTACCTGCTGTTCCCCTGCTTTGGACTTGGAACTTAGACACAAGCTCCTGCCCTGGCCAAATTCCTGGGCATGGCTGTGGGTTGCCATGGAAGGAACGTGCTTTGAAATCACATAGGGGTATGTTCCAGTCCCCATATTCCCTTACTAACTGAACTTCACCTTGTCCATCTATAAATAAAGCTCCAGAACAGCAGAAAGTACAGAAGGAGAAACCTTATTTGACACATTGAAGTATATAACACTCTTCATATTCACCTGGACATCCAGATTAGTGGCCATGCAATAGACCTGTCCACTTGAAACAAGGACTGAGGGGTTAGTATCCACCAAATGCCTGAATTTCTGCCAAGATCTTTTAAAAGTCTCAATAAGTATTGGGTTCTCACCCCTCTGAAATGTACACCAGTCCTTTTCCCACTAATAAGTTGTATCACATCATGGCTGCCTATTTCATGCCCTCTCAAATACATCCTAGATCATTCTCATTGTATCTCTCTGTCCTACTATGCAATGATCCATACATCAGACACTGGAAGGTGAGCAAAATCCAGGCTGACATCTGTGGGGTCCCCATGGCCCAACTCTCTGTGGGGTCCCCATGGCACTAAGTTCTTTACAGAGACATCTTGGCAGTTGTGACTAGCTGATGTTAAAATTCAGAAGTGGAGGTGTTTATCTCACAGAAGCCCAAATTTCTGACAAGAACTTGCACCTTGCCTATTAGAAGAAATGAGTGGGTCTAAACATGACTTGGCACTTCTGTGGAGGTTTGCTTTAGATTGTGGCCAACTACACAAGAAGGTATATTTTCTAAGAATGTGTTTACCATACTTACCTATATCTGCTAACCTGTCATTTATATACGCTATATATTACTTTTCAAAAAATGATGCTTCTGCCTTGTAACTCAAATTTTACCTTTGCTTGCTCAAGGGCTATGCATTAACACAGCAAAGGATTATAAGCATGTGGCAGTAAACACTTAGAGGAGAAAGTAACTAAGCACATTCCAGTTCTGTTAAACAGTGCCCACTTGAAGAAGTAGATGTGGTGGTGGTGGGGACACTCAAATTTGCTATGGAACAATCTTTTTCTACACTATGAATATGTATTACTCTCATTGGTTAATAAAAAGCTGACAGGTTGGTAGCTCAACAGGAAGTTAGGTGGGAAAGCCACACTGAGAATAATGGGGAGGAGGGCGGAGTCAGAACAGACATCAACCAGCCACTGAGCAAGCAAGACGTGTAAAAAATGAGGTAACAAACCATGAGCCATGTGGTAAAGCATAAATAGAAATATGGGTCAATTTAAGTGTAAGAGTTAACCAGTAACAAGCCTGAGCTTTCAGCTGATCATTTATAATTCATATCCAGCCTCTGAATCGGTTATTTGGGAAAGAGCAGTTGGGATAGGAAATGTCCAGTTACACAAACTTGCAGAGGGTTTGAAACAACTTAGCAAATCTCCCCTCCTGCTAATAAAAAGCTCACCAACTGCCCCCAGCATTTTGCTTCCCAAAAGCAAGATGCAGATTCCCAATGGCAAGATGCAGATTCCCAAAGGCAAGATGCACCCCAAAGGCAAAATGCAGGTTCCCAAAGGCAAAATGCAGATTCCCAATGGCAAGATGCAGGTTCCCAAAGGCAAGATGCAGTTCCATCCAAATGTACAGGCACTGACCATACTGTCCCTTTTCAAATCTCTACTATTCTCTGTTTGGGACTGGGATAAGCCAGTAGGTGACGGCTTCTGGGCTCAGGGAAGAATAGGAAGACTCATTTCAAAGAACTCAACAAGGCCCCTAGTAAGGTCCAGGTGTCTTAAGTTCCCCAAATACTTCTCATACCTATAAAATTAGCCTTTAGTTTCAGGAAAACTTAAATATTTAAAACAGAAGACAACAGCTGCTACTAAGCCAAAATGGATCTTGGTAGCAAGCATATTCAAATAACTGATCCAGACTTAATTATTTCTTTTGTATCAGGTTAAGCTAACCCATGATGTAGCCATTTAAGTAATAATTGCAAAATAATAATACTAAGAACCTTTCTTTGGTCAAAACTCTTTGAAACGGCTCCCCCTGTGTGTAGTATTCAGTTTAATTCTTTGGACTCAGTGAAGGCTATAGTATTTAATCCTGCTCTGAAGATTAAACATGAGACTTGGATGAACCCACAATCACCTTATTACAAAATGATGGAGCTGGGAATTGAGCTTACATTGGAGAGCCAACACTTTCAACAGTGCGTGCAAGACACAGAGCACAGCTTCCTCCTGCATCTGCTGCTCTAAGAGGAGTAAAAGCCGAGTGAAGTTTCCCCGTATTGGCAGTGATTGCACCTTGACCTCGAGTGTCCTGCATTCATCATTGTTGAGCCCCTACAGCAAGATTCTGAGCCAGTCTTCTCTCTATTTTATATCCAAACCAGTGCCGCTTGGAGAGGTTAAATTCCCATGTCAACTTGTTAGGAAGCAACAGAACCAGAACACAGCCCAACACGGTGCCTCCCTCCAGAGGCCACACCTTCTACCTCCAAGCTATCCACCTGCTTAGCAGGTAAGGAGTTTCTCTGTTCACAAGTTTGGAAGAACACCACCATATTAAACATCCTTTTGCAGGTTTCCAAATGATCTTTATCTCCCCAGATGGCAGCTGGCCCTAATCAAGCAGCACTGGCTCAATATGGAGACCCGTGGTGCTGAAATTCTTCAAGATAATGTTAATGGCAAATGTTCCTGGAGTTATAAAACTTTGCACCAGAACTGTAGTGGATTGTGGAGGATTCTGTGGAAGCCTGGGCCTCCCTCCAGCTCCTTCTAGGGTTCCTCTTCACGCTTCTTCACTTATGGGTTGTTGGCTTTTAGAATAGGGTTAAGAGAACCCTGTAGGATGCTGTGGTATCAGGTGCCAGTTGCCTTAGCAACTAACAAGATGTGTGCTTTCCACCCCATCTCCCCCACCACCCAGGCACCATCAGTATGAAACTCTTCTCTCTGCCTTCCACCCCATGTCCCCCACCACCCAGGCACCATCAGTATGAAACTCTTCTCTCTGCTTTTTCTGTTTGGGTGTTTTTGTTTGTTTGTTTGTTTTGTTATCTTTTTGTTGTCTTGTTGTCTTTTGAGACTCTCTCTCTCTCTCTCTCTCTCTCTCTCTCTCTCTCTCTCTCTCCACATCCAAGGCTGGCCCTGTGACTTGCAACCCTCCTGCAATAAGCCCCTGGGTGCTCAGATTGGGAGTACAGTTCCCTATACCTACCCAGATTCCAGTTCCTACTTTTAGTAGCCCAAAAAAGCTCAAGATCCAAGCTGGGGCCCAAAGAGGTGCTGTAGAAAGACTTTGACTACTCCCTAAGAACATCTGCTCCACTATAAAGGCATTTATTTGCCTGACCAAGAAGTACCTAGTAATCCTCAGCCCATCATCCCCAAGGCTCTCTGTTCAGAGGACAGTGGCAAGATAAAGTCTACTTTCTCACTTATGCACTGGCCACTACAAATATCCAAGTGGTACCAATGAATAACTTTGACTTCCTGCTGACTTGAAGGAATTAGTCTAGTCTGTGAGAAAATTAGTTTGCCATCCTCCACTACTGGGTTTCTTGTGCCTACCTAAAAGGATAATAATACATTGGCCATTCCCACGCCAACAGGAAAAATGTTGGGAGGCAGCACAACATTTTCTGATTGAGCCTGGGAGACAAAAATGCCATGATTTGAGTTTGTTTTCCTTGGAATAGCTTTAAAACCTGGGATCTATCCCTGAGTTGTACACAGTCAGCAATTTTCTCCAATAAAGCGCATGCTGACTAGGACCATAGTTTGATTTTCTCCGTTCCCATCCCCACCTCCCTTAAACATCTCCAGAAGAGGGAGCCTGACATCCCACAGAGCAGAGCAAAGACAAATAAGAAAAGCCTGGGTATTGAACAGAGCTTAGCATAGCTTCCCAGGGAAAGCAGGAGTGGAAAGCATCTCAGTGATTTTCCCCCATTTCCCTTCCTGAAGGTCCCCAAACAGTGCAGGTCCCTGAGAAGGCCCTGGGGAGAGAGTGTTAGGCATCTGCTTGGAATGCCTCATCAGCACCTCACAACTCTGCCAGAAGAAAGCTCAGTGCGGTGCAGGATGAGCTGACAGACGTTCTGGAGTTGCGGGGCGGAGGGGACTCTGCCAGTGGGAGCGAGGCAAGAGCCACATCGAGGCTCCAGTCAAATGCTCAGCCTTCAAAACTGTTGAAGCCCTAAGCCAGTCTCACCAGATTCCTCTAGTAAGAGAAACCACAAAGATGTGAATGAAGAAATCTTGCCCCAGGATCCTTTATGCAAACCCCAAACCACTGACTCAAACCTGAAAGACCAAAGATGAAGCCCCTATTGTAGAAGTGGCCATTCATTACTTTGTAACAATATATCACATTACTTCACCACTCACTCCTCCCCTCATCGTTCCAAAGAGCCCAAACAGGTTAATAAAACCCGCAACTATTTCATAGCAAAGGGGGTTGTTGCTAGAGGAGAATAAGCCCTGGAACTGTCCTTGGTGCTGTCAACAGCTGCTGCACCCCGGCATCCAGGGAGTTTTCCCATTCTTCTGTCTATGCTTCCGCCCTATCTCAATAACACTGCCCTTCCAATTCCATAATCCCAGTGGATGCCTTGAACAACATCCGCTCTCAGTCCCACAATGCCCTGTAACCTTTCCCACAGCCTCCGTGAACTGAACTCCATGTCTTGGATACCGTCTCCCACCCACAGCCCGCCTACTTCTACCTCCAGTCACTGAATGCAGCATGAATACATCTACTCTCCATTCTGAGAGAAATGAGAGGCCACCGAAGGACTTGAAACACAGAAGGAATAGCCCTTTTGGCCTTTAGAATTATATACTGTCCTTTGTATAAGGAATGTAGGGAGGATGGCCAGAGGCCAGTGCATGAATTCAAGCAGACTACAATAGACCAAAAAAAAAAAAAGGACCATGAAGGATAAAATGGTACCTTCTAGACACGTTTATGCACCAGAATAAGCAAGATGTGAATAGAGAAGATGTGCTTTATGTGAAGAACAAACAAGCAGATGTCAAAAAACAAACCAGTTTTCCTGGCTGAACAGCAGGTAGGATGTTAGTGTTGCACATGGAACTGGGCACAGTAGATCATCAACAAATTTTAAGAGAAAAGGTATGGAATTTGATTGTGTGTGTACAGGGTTCAGGTAATTTGTTATCGGACATAGGCAGTGATCACATGCATGTGACTCAGAGGCAGTACTCCAGCTCAAAAGGGATCCAGGGAAAGAATTTCCAAAGGGCCCAGTATTGAGAACATGTATCTTCAATGCAATTAATGATTAACAGGAAAATAAGAAATACACACAGAAGACTGTATCAGGAAAAGCCAAAGGGAAAGAATACTTTTCTAAATAGTGAGTCATGGTATCAAATGATCAGGCAAGAATAGACTTAAAATGTATCCATAGAGCCTAGTGGCCAACAGACCTTGGACACCCTGTTCCAGCCAGCTTTTCACTGACTGCATGGGGCAGGTGAGAAGGAAGTAATTTGGAGTGGTTGAGGAGAGACTAGGAGGTGAGGTGCTGGAAGAGTGAACAGATACAATCTTTTCACAAGTTGGCTGTGAAGAGGAAGAAAAAGCCAGAGGAGTGGGCCGGGGACACTGTGGAGAGTTTTATTTATGTTGTGAAGATAGAAATACTCAAATATATTTAGAGGCTGAGTGCACTGAGCCAGTCGAGATGTTAAAGATGAGAAAGGAGGTAACTGGCAAACAGAAAGCCTCAGGAGGCTGGAGTGGAGTGGAATTTGGGTATGAAGAGATCTTCTCTCCAGGGATGGGCACAGAGATCAGAACACTGTGACTGTGTCCATGCCTTGAGTGGTGAGAAGTTAGGGAGATCTTGTCAAAACTACCTCAGACACCAACGACAACATACTCCGGCACCACCACTTCACCATCCAAAATAACGAGATTTGTTCCATCAGGAAAACTGGAACATGTCAGTGGGTGTTTGGAGGAAGCAGGTTTTTAACTCAAGAAGGGAAGAAAAGTTTTCTACAGCTGGAGCTGTCTAGAAACTGATGGCTGCTGTTGTGAGACCTGTCAGGGGCAGTGTTCAAGTCGAGAATAGGGTCAGAGCCTCCCCAGCCACATAGGTGACTCTTGCACCATAAGAGTCTGACTTAGAGGTGCCTAAAGATCTCCTCAACCACAGCCAGCACATCTAGGCTCTTTACCACCCAGAATCCCCAGATCTGTGACGCTCACACTCCCACCAGGATGCCTTCCAGCCTGCCTCCAACACACCCAATTCCTCCTGTGCAGTCTGGTCTGTTCCACGTCTTTCTTTCTTTCTTCTAGCATGCTTCTTGCACTGCTGTTTTTACTCCCACAAATACTTCAGGGCCACCTTCATGAAGCTCTCTCTGGATGCTCTAGATTTCTATAACCCTCATCTTTCCATTTCTAACCCAAAGCATAACTTAGACAAGTACAGCCTCTCATTTGCTACTGTTGCAATCTGCCCCCAAGTATCCCCAAGTAGACTGACTGATCCACACAAGCAACAACAATGTTTTCTTTTTTTTTTTTTTTCTGCTTTTCTTGCCCTAGCCCTCTCTCATTGATTAATGAGCCTAAAGACACAGGGCATTCCCTAACTAAGTTTCTCATGCTTTCGCTCTCAGAATGTTCCATCCTGGTCAAGATGGGAAGTGCCCTTTGCAGCCAACCCAAAAGCCATCCTCATGCCATTGGCTTTCCTAAATCATCGCTAACCAGATTTTCCTGCTACAGAACACAGAATCCTCCGAGGAGGCCCGGATGGGTAGATGCTGGCCCAGGCCTTTGGCTAATTGCTCTCATCCTCTTCCGTCACAAGTAAGGAATTATCCCTCCAAAGCAGTGTAGTCCTGGAAAGATGTTAGTGGTGATTCATGCAGGAGTGGGGTGGGGGACTAGCAAGGAATGGGGAGGAAAAAGAGAAAGCACACACACTACTTATGGAGCCACAGAGTAAGGAGCATTAGCCAATTTAGACAATTATACAGCTAAAGCAATTAAGTAACCTCACAATGGTAGGAGGCCATGTAAACAGAGCCCACAACACTACTCTGCAGGCCAAGAGAAAAGCAAGCTCAGCCACTGTGGTGGACAGCCTTGCTTCCATCTGCCGAGCACCTCCTTTTCATTTTTCACCTTATGATAGCCCCCCTCCTTTGCATGAGAATTGCATTTGCAGTAGGAATCTGCTCTGGTTGAGCCAGGGATAGAATATGCTATCCCTCAGCCTGACTTCTTAAATCCAAGAGGGAATAACAGCCAGCTGGGCGTGTGATTTCCATCCGTCAACATGACTGAATCCAGGAGAGGAACAACACCCAACACAGCCTGGGAACTAAGACAGAGATACTGTAAGAAGTCAATCTCTCTTCCTTTTGGATTATGAATTTTGACACAATAGCTTGGTCCTGCCAGAGGCCATCTTTTCTTCCAAATGAAAAATGTCTGCAGTAGAACAAAGGCAACGTGCTAAAGGGGAGAGAGCCATGAGTTAGAGAAAGCAGAGCTTTGATGAATCCCTCGCGCTCTGGGCTCACTGTGCCTGAAGCCTCTAAACTCAATACTCACAACGGACAAAAGCCTTACCCCTTCATTCTCAAATCAGAGTTGGGTTTCTGATGTTTTGATTTGACTCATTTATGTAAAGTAGAGACTTATCTAATGGAGCCACTGAGACAGAGAGCTGATGCTGACATTCATCAGGAATGGATGCCAGGCATCAGAGACAGATCTGTAAACCAGAATTATCACACTTCCTGAAGCACCAATTCAACAGGACTTTCAGCCTCCTGAATAATAAAAACAGCCTACCAAACTATATTTAAGCTGAGGGAAGAGGATCCAACAGGAATTCTGGACAAGAAATGTCAAGTTTCTCCTGACACAAAAATCTAGGTTTCGGGGCAATTAGAGGTGGCCACAATTCTGCAAGAAACTCAGCACCAACTTTAGTGCACCTTGACCCTGACCTTGAAGACCTCTCTGGCATCCTCATTTAATCCCAGAGTTTGGCTTCCAAGTCCCTGCTTGGAGCTCTGTGATGATCAACGTCATCAACCAACAGCATCTAAAAGGCAAAACTGAGTATCTGTGGAAGAATTTCTAAGTTAGGTTATTCTAAGTGGGAAGACTCACCACAAACACAGGTAGCATTCCATGACCCGGGGAACCTAGACTGAGCATTCATTCAACCCTCTCCCTCACTTCCTTCTCTGCCTGTGGATACAGTGTGACCCAGAGCCTCATACTCCTGCACCATGACTTGTGCTGGACTATACACAGACCGTTAATTAAACTTTTCCCTTCTTTATCGCCTTGTCAAGCACACTGTCGCAGAAACAAGGAAGTAACTGATGCAAACCCTGATCGCCATGTTGAGAATCCCCAACTGCCTTCTGAAAAATAAGGATTGAGGCACAGAGCCATAGGTATTCCCAAGTTCCTTTCCCTGTGGCCTCCTAAAGCATTGTCTTCCACTTATCTCACAGGAAGAATGCCAGTAAGGAGGCATCCACAACTCTCTGGTGGGCAGAGAAGCAAGCTGTTAATCAGGGAGAAAATAATCTATACCTTCAAGGTGATTTATGCAGAGAGTACATCTCCCTGGGGTGGACACTTACACAGGCTCTCATTCTAGCAGGGATTCTCTGGGCAAAGCTGGCATCCATGCAAAACTGACCTAGCACACTGAATTCCCTTGTGCACTCTGCATCGGAAATCCTTGAAGGGCTGAAGATGGAGCACATTTCATCCCCTGGTGTCAGCAGGAGCAAGTGGTAGTGCATTGTGGAAGTTTCTGGAAGAGTCAGCAGTTAAGGTATGAGAGAAGGGCAAGACTATCTTGCTGATCTCTGAAGTTTCACTAGTGACTTTGCATTCTCTCTCAAACCCACGAGCCAATGTAGGAATTCTTGGCCCTGGCTCCCTGTTTGAGTCATCAGGGTCATCCTAAATGTTCTTGATGTCCTGGTTCTGCCAACCCCAAGAAGAAGAAAATCCATTAAATCATCCCAGGCAGAACCGAGAACTACTGAACCAAGAAAGCAGCATCTTGCATGCACTTCCTGTCAGTTCTGAAGCACCGCAGGCAGGTGCAGAGGAAGCACGTATGGCATGAAGGCCCGCATTTCCAGTGTTTCCTCCACTTGCACCAGACACCTGGATTCTCAGCTGGCATAAGCTGGACTCCTGGGGTTTGAACAGAAAAGCAGCAGGAAAAGCAGGCAGGACCCCAGTTCCTTAGAGACCATCTGGGATCCTTCTCCAAGACAATGATAGCTGAATAGGTACCTAAATGGGGGCACTGGAGGGGCAGAGACACTGGCAGAGTGGAGAATGGGGTGGAAACTCAATCTCCCTGCACCTGGTCACAGTAGATTGGGTGACTCTGGGGCCTCAGATTACCATAGCCCATCTTAGCTACTGTTGAAACTACAGAGAAATCTTCTTCCATATACAGAATCTTGAGCTTCTGAGAGAACAAGGTAAGCAAATACTCCAGGGTAGAGCAGGAACAGGTCACAGCAATAGGCATTCCTAGTACCTTTTAAATTTACTCTAGCTGTGGACATTGATGCCTTGGGCTCCATGATGCTCCTTCAGTGACTTGAAAAAGAATATGCTTCTCCACCAAAATATACACATTGGCAAAGATGTCACCTCTGCCAACTGAATACATTCTTCATCTGTCCTTACCATGGGAACCACGTAGCCTGGTGGAGATAATCTTGCTCCAGAATTCAGATCATGTCTGATTTTGGACAGGTTCTCATCTTATCTGTGACTCAGTTTTCTCATCTACAAATTGGAGTTGGGCATTAAGGAGTTAATGTATTTCATAATTTCCAAGTGGTACCTGGCACATCAGCTCTTATATAGACTGAGGGCGGGGGAAACCTCATAATTTAAGTTTCTCTGGAACCACAACTTGTCTTCTTCTAGTCCCCCAAAGGACAGCACATTATCCTATAGTCCAGTAGGGAACTGCACTGACTTACATGTTGGTTTATGGCAGTTTAGTATTTAACTCTGATGTTTAACATTAAACACTCAGAGGGCTCAGTGTCCACAATAGAGTTGTACAAGTCATGAGCCTGGCCTTCACAAACCTGTCTCATCGTTGGATAGATCAAATAGACACAAGAGAAAAGGACCTCAAAGGATAAGCATCTGGGGTGGTTGTAAGTGACAAGTCCATGAAGGACCGAGGTGGTCAGAGGAACACTTTATCCGTGGAAGCTTCGAGAAGAGCTGAGATTTGAGTTCCTTTTCAAAATGCAACCACAGTTCTCATGACACTCTATACCACTCCTCTTGAGGAAAACTTTCAAAACTAGAGTATTAATTACCACTGAAAGGCAACTTCCACAGTATAAGACTTTAGAACCTTTAAAAATTTGTATTTATGCATGTGGTATATGTATGTATATGTCTGTGGTATATGTATGTGTTCATGCATGTGCATGCATGTGGAAGCTATAAGTCAATGTCCTTAATCACTTTTTACCTTATTTTTTGAGACAGGGTCTCTCCCTGAACCTGGAAGCTCATTGATTTGGCTAAGTTGGCTTGCCAGAGAGCTTCAGGGATCCACCTGACTCTGCCTAGCCAGCACTGAGGCTACAGATGTGGACTGTCTCATCTATCTTTTACCTAGTCCTGGGGATCTGAACTTGGACCTCATGCTTGCACAATAGACGCTCTACCCACTGAGCAATCTCTCCATCCCCATAGTCTAAAATCTCTTATGATCACATTCCCCCTGAAGTCTCATCAGATCCAAATTTTTGATGAGGAGACTTGGATTTGCAGGAATTGAAGACTAGTGTCCTAGCTACTGCTGGGTGTGAAGCAGAGTCATCAGGGCCATCTACAGGTGGTCTCTATACCTGCTGGCATCCTGTAGCTTCTTCTATAATAGGCATGTGCCAAGAAGAACTCTATGGCCAAGCAGCCTGTGGATCACTCAGACAATGTCCCCAACTTGTCCTGTGCCTGCTTCTCCAAGAGCATCTGGGAACTGATCACCTTGCCCCCCTCCCCGCCCCCGGGTTGTTTTAACTGTTTTGTTCCAAGTTCCTACTAATCAACACCACCGGGTACTACTTAGTCTGCAGCTGCTCCTGCACTACTTCCTGAATGTTCTTCTAAAAGAATCTTTATAGAGCTCTCACGGTGCTCAGTAGCTCCACTGAGCTACTGAGTGAGATGTAGGGAAGAGAGTCAACCAAATCCCAACTGTTTATACCCACTGATTCTTTGTGGAAGAAGGTAGATCCCATGCTAGACTCCCAGGTCTTTTGTGAATGCCACCCAGGTCCCAGGCTACCAAATCAGTAGTGATTAGATGATGGCTCCTGGGAGGAGCCTCTGAGAACATCACTGGGGTTCTTAGGACATTTGACTCATCTCAGCCCTGTTTTGGTAAACACCATCCTCCTTAGAAGGCAAGCATGACCCAAATGGAAGGCGACGGGGCGATAAAAGTGAGTGCGGCTCACTCTGGCTTGGCCTTAATCGCTCAGCAACACTTGTGTGGCCAGTACTATTTACAGCCGGGCGGACCAAAGGAAACCCCACTAAAACATCTGCACCAGCTCCCTGCACAGAACTGGGGGCTCCAGATGAACTCAGCTAGTCCTTTCTCCATCACAGCTAGAATCCTAAGAACCAGGGTCACCTCTCAGAGAAGGCCCTGCCTCTCTCCCTGCCACTTAGCCAAATCAGACTAGGCTCCATTCTGCTCACCATGCCGGGGTCAGCCCAGAGCACTCCCCTCTGCAGCCACCTTTGAGTGACCACCATGACTCATCCTTGTCAGTGACCTCCCATCTGCCTTCGTCCATGCAGAGAAAGCCTAGTTGCTTCTGCATGGGAAGCTCTCTCAAGATCACCTGCTATCTCCCCACCATCTGAAGTCTGTTCTTGCAGTTACTGGTGAGCAAGAGCAGACAACCGCAACAACCAACTGCTGTCCTCCTTCGGATGCTCATCATCTTGTATCACCTAAATCATGCCTGTGGATGAGAAAGAGCAACTAATAAAAAGCATTGTGGTAAGCCTCAGACTCTCGGGGGGTAGCAAGCCAAGTTTATAGTCTGAACAGCCTGTCTTCTAACTGTGCATTGGACAGTGACTTGTGCATCCAAAGCCTCAATTCTATTTTTGTATTGGATGTAACACAATATAATAGAGATTTGAGTAGACCCTAAATAAAAGGATGTATTGAATAAGCTAGCCCATGATTGCTACGGTATGACTATGTGTCTACATATAATCCTTTATTTGTAATTGAGTATTTTACTCACAGAAGTGAATAGATGGTTAATGTTTTTTTGTCACTATGACCAATACCCAAGGGAGTAATTTAAAAGGAGAAAATGATTACTTCAGCTCCTGGTTTCAGAGGGGCAGTCTCTAGTAGAATGGCTTCTTATTTTTTTTATTTTATTTTATAATTTAATTTCATTTTACATATCAGCCACGGATTCCCTTGTTCTTCCCCTGTGGTATTGTGTTCCCCAAAATATTGTGTATGCTAATAAACTTATCTGGGGTCAGAGACAGAACAGCCACAATATTAAACAGAGGTTAGGCAGTAGTAGCACACGCCTTTAATCCTAGCATTCCAGAGACAGAAATCCCTCTGGATCTCTGTGAGTTTAAGACCACATTGGAAACGGCCAGGCATGGTGACACATGCCTTTAATCCCAGGGAGTGGTGGTAGAAAGCAGAAAGGTATATAAAGCATGAGGACCAGAAACTAGAAGCATTTTGGCCTGGTTAAGCATTTGGCCCGGTTAAGCTTTCAGGCTTCTAGCAGCAGTTCAGCTGAGACCCATTCTGGATGAGGACTCAGAGGCTTCCAGTCTGAGGAAACAAGACCAGCCGAGAAGTTGGCCAGGTGAGGTTAGCTGTGGCTTGTTCTGGTTCTCTGATCTTCCAGTGTTCACCCCAATAACTGGCCCAGGTTTGATTTTATTAATAAGACCTTCTAAGATTCCTGCTACATTCCCCCTCCCCCCTCCCCGGCTTCTTATTTCTGAATCATGGGAAGTTTATCACAGTGGAAGTGTGATAGAACAAAGCTACCCACCCATGGCAGCCAGGAAGCACAGTGAAGGTTGCCTGCAATACACAGGCTTTCCAGAGATGGTGCTGTCCATGCTCAGGGCAGGCCTTGTGCCCTTACTTAGCCACAATGGAAATGTCCTCAAAGAATACCTCAAAGTGTGCTTTAGTAATCTATCGGGTCTTCCTACAGCCAATCAATTTGACAATCAGGATTAATCATTGCATTACAGAGGCTAGCTTAGAGGGTAAAGGCTTTGCCATGCAAGCATGAGGACAGGAGCTGAGATTCCCAGAACCCCCGCAAATGTCAGGTGGGCCTGGCATCCCACAATCCTACTGCTCAGAAGGTAAAGACAAAAGAACCTCAGAGGAAGTTGGCTAGCTAAACTCAGCATATCAGCAAGCTCTGAGTGAGACCCTGCCTTGATGGAAAACATGGAAAGTGATGGACTCCTAATGTCAGCCTTGGGATTCCACACACACGGCCACACATTTGCATGTGCACCCACACGCATGCACACCCATACACACATACACAAATATACACATACATATGTATGCACACACATACATACCATGCACACAGATGTAAGACCCCCCCAAATAAAACATTACAAGAACCAAAACAGGTAATCAAAAAGAACGTCCATAGTACAGTACATAGACCTTCTGCTAACTCTTAGGGAAGCCTCTCGTTACTAGTTTCTCATGAATACCAGTCACTTTTACCTCACTGTATCAAATGCCTGAGATGAATCAACTTGAAGAGAGAAAAGGTTTATATTGGACACGTGTTCGGAAGTGTCATCCATGGTCCCATGGTGGGCCTTGATGCTTTTGGACTGTAGGAAAGAGTAACATCACAGCAGAAGACCACGGTGAAAACTGACACTCATTTCATAGCAGCCAAGAAGCAAAGGAGAGTGGAAGAGAAAGGGCTTGAAGGTTTCTCTCAGAGTGGCCAAAGACACCCCAGGACCCTTAGTGAAGGTGTGTGTCATCTTCCCAAAGCTCTGATCTGAGGACCAAGTCTTTAAAATACGAGCCTTTGGGGGACACTCAAGACCCGACTGTAACAGTGGCTGTGAGTTTAGTAGGAACACAGGAGCTAAGACAAACAGCAACAGAGTTAAATCATGACATCAGAGAGATTCTTCTATTGGACAAGCTCAGCACAGTGGAAAGTGAAAAGGGGTGTTTTCTTCTGACAGTGACCAGTGGACTCAGGAAGTCAGTAGACATGAGATTTCCGGTAACTTCGGGAACACTCCTAGTTTCTCACTTGCCTGCTTCCGGCCACAGACAGCTGGACCACACCCCAGTATTCCATGATCCTTACACTCCTCAGTTCCTGAGAGTTGTCTGTGGTGCATATTCTAAGCTTTCCAATGGTTTGTAAACAGTGTATTTTTCATCTATCCTTTCCTGCTAAAATAAGGAAGGTGCCTTCTATTTTCAGGAGTGTCAGAGTCACTTTACCCTGGGGTTTCGCCGTGACAACAACAAAAGTAAAATGTAAAATACACACATTTCAGGCCAATGGGAGGCCAGCTAACAGGAAGCCTTGGCTACATGGGCAGCTTGTCAACAAAGAGAAATCTTTCCAGCTGTCTCTTCCATTTTAAAAAACTTTGTTTATTTCTATTACTTTCTATTCATAGGACACAGTACAAGAAAAAAAAAAACCTCATTTATTCTGTTAGGGAAAAGTAAAAAATTATCATTTCTGAGTATCTCTTTTCAGGATGGATTCTCTTTGTAATTAATCAAATCAAAAGGACATGGCCCTTGCAGCCCAAATTTCTTAATGTCAGCCTAATCCGATAAATGAAGAATTTTCTGCTGACCATACAGGGATGAAACCAATTGAAAAGGAAACTGGGAGCCTTGGGCTGCTCTCCATCCCTCCCTCCACACAGTGGGTTTCCTCTTCAGCTCTCCATCCTTCTCTCCACACAGTGGGTGCCTTGGGCTACTCTCCCTTCTTCCCACCACACAGTGGGTGCCTTGGGCTGCTCTCCCTTCTTCCCACCACACAGTGGGTTTCCTCTTGAGGTTTCCTTTCTCCCCCTGTGTACTGTCCGCTTTACTCCTAAGCCATCCTCTTTGTCTCCACTATTCACATCATACTTAAGAAAGCTCCTCACTTCTGCCTAGCATCCCAAACCCTGAAACTAGTGGAGTTACACTGCCTGGCTGAAGGGACAACCCTGCACAAGAGGCTAGATGGGAAGGAGAATTATTCAAATGGCACTGAACACTGTCCAGTCCCTATCACACACTTCGTCCATAGGCTGTTACCTTCTTGAGCCTGGAAGTACGATAACAAGGAAAAAGCAAGGGAGTAAGAGTGTAGGTACCAGCCGAGTTACAGAGTTAGAGAGGACTTTTACATCCCAGTTCACCACGGGGCAAGGAGGATGGCTCCCAGACACCTGATGGAGATGATGACTCTCAAGTAAACCCTCTTAGCTTGAGACAGAACATAGGATGAAGAGTTCTTGTTCTGTATTTATATAGCTGGTGCCCTGGAATGAGTCACTAAATCACTGAGTTCATCACAGCAAATCACAGCAAAGAGAGGACAGCGAGCATCTGAGGAGAAGGGACATAGTTAAGAAACTTTTATCCCAGCAAGCCCAAAGCCAAGTTCTGTGGGAATGCACTTTTGAACCCAATTAAAAATTAACTTGACTGATTTTTAAATTAATTAGTTAATTAGATTCAATCATTGGTTACTTGATGCAAGTGAATAATTAAAACCAATTGACTTCTGATCGATATAAAAGACTGAGTTAATCCAAGAAGACCACACATAGATACACACTCTAGACATACAACCAACAACAGATTTAAACACATTGATTATACATACAGGGGGTGGGAGAGAACCCTCTAATACCAGGAACAGAAGAGATTCTTAGCTACAATGAGCAGAAGGGACCATGTCCAAGAGCATCAGAATTGGGCTCACGTGGAGGAAAGTTCTTCATGCAGAATGAAATGACAGCAAATTGAAACTTGAGTTCACACATGAAACCAGGAGTGGTGGAGAAGGAAAGAATGAAGGTAGAATACAATGCATTTGTTTCCTCATTTTCAAGTTAAGGCAAAATGAATAACACTACACCATTGGTTCACAGCACATGTAAAAAGAAAATGTATGACAATAATAGGAAATAGCAAAATATTGAGGAGTGAAATTAGAAATGGCGTATATGGAACATCATTGTAATATGCATGAGGGGATACAATGGCGTTTGTGGGAAGACATCAGCTAATTCTGAAAGTGTGCACACTGCACACTTGATGGCAAGCACTAAAACCTGATGATGAGATAATTCAGCAGCAGACATAAAATAGAATCATAACAATGCTTAACTAGCCAAGAAGAGACATAAAAACTGAGGCATGGGGACAAACAAAAATAGAACAAAGAGCAAACAACCCAAGATGATAGGCTTTGATGTACCAATAAATACACTTAACTATGAAAATGAGTATCTCTGTGCTGGGCATTGGTTACCTCCCTACAAGCCATTGGTCGGGGGGCCCGGAGATGCTGTCATTGCTCTTGGTTGCCTACCGTAACTGAAGAGTGAGGCTTTTTGTTAAAGACACCACTGATTTGGTTACAGGACACAGAGAACTCAGTCTCAAAATGACCGGGAAGCTCTCCCTGCTTGCTAGCTTTCACAGTACTAGAAGGTGATGTGTAGGCAACTGAGAAAGAGAAGATATCAATGGTTCTTCCCAGGGCTGTATTCTACGTGCTGTAACACCACCTTGCAAGGCAAGGTGTGTCGACTGGCATAATAGTGGCAACACGGTTTGTAGGGGTAACCAACTGCTCCCTGGTTTTAAGGCTTGGTCCACAGGAGAGAATTTGTGTCTGGTACTATAAACATGTCAAAATTCATGGTCAAGGAAATCACAGTCCCAAGTAAAGAACCTATTGATGTATTTGTTTTTCTAAATGTTCATGTTTGGTTGTTTTTTAATAAGACTGGAAGTTGGGAGGACAATATCTTTAGAGCCCCATAGAGAGCTGGACAGAGGGAATGAAAGGTGGATATGATCAAGATATATAGTATACAAGAATAAAACTTTCAAAGAATAAAATTTGAAACTGAAAAAGACAAATAGACCCAACATTCTAAGTAAAAGACAATCAAACAAGTTTAGTAAACAACAGCAACAAAGACTCTCATTACCATTGTGTGTCATCTGTTACAAATCTACTTTAAATAGACAACAAAATGAAAAGTAAAAGTAAGAAGAAATACATACTATGCAGACACTGAACAAAATGCCAGCATGTTCGTGTCACTATCTGATGAGGCAAAATTTTAAAACAAAAAAACATTGCCAAGAGCAAAGAAGGACACTGCAAAATCCAACAGGCCAACTCTCCAGACAACAGGCAGCTCTATACCATTAAACAATGCCACATTGGGATGTATACGATACACAGGCCAACTCTCCAGACAACAGGCAGTTCTATACCATTAAACAATGTCACATTGGGATGTATACAAAACACAGAGTAAGAATCACGGCACAAAAGCTGATAGAACTGAAAGGGAAGGGGAGCAAATGACAGTTTTACCTGGAGAATTCAATCTCCCTCCCTCAGTAAGAAACCGATAACAATGAAGAAGACCTCAGCACTAATAATCAATTAGACATGATACGTATTTATAGAACACACCATCCAGTGCAGAATATTTACCCAGATATCTCATATTCTGGCCCATACACAAACCTCAAAGAATAGACAATAGAAAGTATGTGTTCCAGACACAAAAGAAAATATAAAACATTAACTAATTGATATCAGGAATTTTTCCAAATTATACTTCTAAATTAGCTATACATAAAAAAGAAGTACCATTATTCTGCTAAAGGAACATGGCAATACAATAACTCCTAAAGACACACTGCTATACCCATAGAGCAGAGCTCAATGCTCATCAGAGAAGCTTCTTATTGCAATAGATGGGAATTAACCAAGAGACCCACAACTGGACAATGTGCAGAGAGTAAGAGACTTTGGAGCACTCAGTCCTAAATGGAATGTCTTTATCAAACCTCTCTGCCTTCCGCCCCAGCTCAGAACTCCGAGAGCTATGTGGAAGAGGAAGCAGAATGAACCAGAGATGGTGAATGACTCCAAGGAAATAGTGTCTTTCCAACACAGAGGATTGGTAGACATATAAACTAATGGAGACTAGGACAACCGCACTAGATCTGTTCAGGTTCAAACCAAACAAAAACCCAGCATTAAGAAGGGGAAATGAACACAAATCTCTGCCACTAACCAAGAAACTTTTCACAATTTGTTCGTGCTTAAAAAGGGAAAATCAGTTTTCTCCAATGGAGTGTCACTGGGTTTATCAGTCACACTCTAGCACAGGCCTCATGTCCAGGAGTAGTTGGCCAACACAACAGACTCCATGGTTTTGTGTGTGTGTGTGTGTGTGTGTGTGTGTGTGTGTGTGTGTGTGTGTGTGAGAGAGAGAGAGAGAGAGAGAGAGAGAGAGAGAGAGAGAGAGAGAGAGAGAGAGAGAGAGTGCTTTTTGTTTTGTTTTGGTACTTTTTGTTTGTGTTATTTTTGTTTTTGTTAGTGGTGTTTTCCCTGGGTTTTATATGAGAGAGCAAGACAGAGAACATCAAGTTGGGTGGAAGGATGGAGAGGATCAGGGATGACATGGGGAAAGAATATGATCAAAGGATCAAAATATATTGCATGAAATTTTTTCAAATAAATTTTTAAAAAGAAAAGAAATATTAAAGTAGTGTGGTGGTATTGTGTTCCCCAAAATATTGTGTACCTTAATAAACTTATCTGGGGTCAGAGATGGAACAGCCACAATATTAAACAGAGGTTAGGCAGTGGTAGCACACGCCTTTAATCCTAGCATTCCAGAGACAGAAATCTCTCTGGATCTCTGAGTTCAAGGCCACATTGGAAACGGTCAGGCATGGTGACACACACCTTTAATCCCAGAAAGCAAGCCTTCAACCCCAGGGAGTGGTGGTAGAAAGCAAAAAGGTATATAAGGCTTGAGGACCAGAAACTAGAGGCATTTGGCCTGGAGAGGCATTTGGCCTGGAGAGGCATTTGGCCTGGTTAAGCTTTCAGGCTTCTAGCAGCAGTTCAGCTGAGACCCATCCTGGATGAGGACTCAGAGGCCTCCAGTCTGAGGAAACAAGACCAGCTGAGGATCCAGCGAGGTGAGATAGCTGTGGCTTATTCTGTCTCTCTGACCTTCCAGTGTTCACCCCAATAACTGGCTCAGGTTTGATTTTATTAATAAGAACTTTTAAGATTCCTGCTACAAAGTAGTATAAAATATTTTGAACTGAAGGAAAATAAAATATAACCAAAAATAAAGTATGTGGTTAAAAATGATGTTTCAAGAAAAATAAGAAATCCTCAAATCATCTAATCTTTCTTATTAACAAAGAAGAAAAATAAACCAGACAAAATTTAAATTGAAGGAAAAAAATAAGAAAAACAACCAACTTGAAAACAAAAGAAAAAATAAAACAAAATCAATTATTTCAACACCAGATTCCCTTGAAAAGATAATAATGTTGACTTTTTTTTGCTAAAGTGGTTACAAGTGGAAAAGAGATAAAAAATGATCAGTAGATGGAATATAAGTTCTATACTAACATTGCAGGAAAATATTTCTTTTTTTCCTGGGGACATTTATGCCTGGCGACAATACAAAAACATCCTCTACTCACCTCCATGTAGTGCTGTCCAGCACAAGAAGAGAGAAACTGAAGCCATATGATCACAAGAGATAAATAAAGTTGTCTTTGTGCCTAGATAACATGATTGTCTACATGGAAAATCTGAACAGTATCTTAAAACTTGTGCCTAAAACTAATAGATGTTTAGCAAGGTTGCACATTACAAAACCTGCATGAAGTCCAGATGTGTTTCTGTAAATAGCAGTGAGCACTCAGAATTTGAAATTGTTTAAATAATATCACTTGTGATGGTATCAAGAGTGCATAGGTATAGGTCTAACAACTCTGCATTGGTTCTCTGACCTCAAGGCTATGAACCACTGGTATCAAATACCAAAGGCAACCTCAGTATGGAGAAGGATGACACATTCCTGGATTAGGAGATTCAATGTTGCTCAGGTATCTGTTCTCCATATTTTAATCTGTACTGCCAATGCAGTTTCCATTTGAATCCCAGCAGGCTTACAAAGATTTCAAGAAGTGAATTCTAAAATTGATGTGGAAAGACTAGGAAGTAGACTCGCGAAAAGAAGAACAAAATTGGAGGTGTAAGAACACCCAATTTAAAAACTTGATGTAAAAAAAAGTAAACAGTGAGTAGGGAACTGGCAGAAAGGCAGACAAATGTGTCAATGGACAGAAGACAGAGCAGAGGTCAGAAGAGGGCGTTAGATGCCCTGGAGCTGGAGTTTCAGATGGTTGTAAGCCATGTTGGTGCTGGAAACCAAACCCAGATCCTCCTCAAGAGCAACAGCTCTCTTAACAGCTGAGCCATCTCTCTAGTCCCCATATCACAATTTTCATTCATACCCCAATATTATGTACTGAGGAAAGCACACCACCTTGAAAACATCCCTCAGTTTAATTGTGAGAAAATCAAAGATAAACCCAAACTGAGGGCAAATCTACAAAGTTGTTGCTGGATCCTAACGGCTCCCTGTGTGTGTGGGGGGGGGGGGGGGGGGGGGGCACAGCATCAATGACACAGACACTAGAAGTCAGTTGAAGGCAAACAGCAAACTCTCTTTATTCAATAACAGGGAAGGCCTTATACACCCTCCTCCCAGCACCCAAGCTGTGTCCCAATCTGGTGACATTGCGTGGTTGATCCTTACTGACTGGGCACAGTCAGGAACTCTGACAGTGCCTGTTGGTAGGCCCTCAGGCAGGCTCCAGATTGGCTCATAAGGAAGTACATTATGTGCATGCCTTGGCAACTGGTTTGAGCCAATTTCCTTGACCCTATGGGCCTGTTTTACTACACAAAGTAACTGGCCAGAGCTCTTCAAAAAGGTTGGCGTCACTAAAGACAAGGGACAGAAAATGTCACAGATGAAAAAAAGGAATTCAATGCTGTGTAGGGTGTGAGATTGGATCCTAGATTTAAATAAAGTGACATTAGTAGAAAAACTGGTGAAGTTTGAATGAAGTCTATGGTTTAGTTAATGATTCAGTATTATAGGATTATGTAAAATGTAAGTAAACATGAAAGGAGGCTGATGGAAGGGTTTGCATACCTTTTCTATAGTATTTCTGGAGCTCTCTGAGAAGCCTAAACATATCTAAAAATAAAAAGTTGAGTCATATCAAGCACAATGTTTATAACTGTTAGTATAAAATCTCTATCAAACAAATACAAAAGAAAAAGATAATCCACAAAACTATTTTAGAACTATTCAAACTGAATTTTATGAAACAAAATAATAATCAATAAAATGAGAGAAAAAAGAAACATAAATTTTAGTCAGACCCATCCAAGGAAGATACTGGTGACTTGATGTTCAGTCTGAAGAGCTTACTCAGGAAGCTACAGAGGGAGAAACAAGTGAGAAATAGAAAGAGCAAGCAAGAATGAAAGAAAGTAGGTGGTAGAGAAAAGGCTATGCTCAAAGACAAAGAATGTTCCAGGTAGAAGAAAGTCCTGACTGAAAATCCAGTCACCACGAGTAGAATCAATTCAGCCATTTTCAAGGTTGCTAACCCACACCTGTGGAAGCAAGTATACCTATCCAAGTATTGCTTTCATGAGCCATTCTTTAGCCCTTTTTCCTACCTACAAAAAGTGTGCACTTTTTCCTAAGTCTGCTGTAGCACCTTGCTTCCCCATTTCTTCCAATGAATTTCTATAATTTGTTTCAAGTACAGTTAGATTTATTTTCCCTAATCTGCAATCCAGCACTTTCCTGTGCGTGCATACACACACACACACACACACACACACACACACACACACACAC
>CABHPR010117227.1:0-15591 GCA_902168415.1 Peromyscus melanophrys
CATGGCTGAATTCTGGTGGCTTCATATGAAGAGCAATCCCACATGACAGAGATACATACAGATACAGATGTGTGCTTCAGACTCCCGCTGTGTGACACACTGTGTACCTTGGGCTCTGCCAGCATGAATGCCAAGGACCACATGCAAAAGCAGTAGGGCCCACTGGATCTTAATGTGGCCAAGGAGTTCCTTCCCTGTCCTGTGCCATGATGTTTTGATTTCCAGCCTTCAAATATATATGCTAAAGAGACCTTTTCTCATAAAGTGACCGGCCACAGATGCTTTGTTACAGTAATGAAAATCTGACTGATTAGTGTAATCATGATCCATGTAAATGTCCAAGGTAGAATAGTAGAATCATATATAAATCAGCTACCAGACATCATCTTTTTACATAAAGTTTACATACAAAAATGTTGAGATTTTGTTGGACAGGTTGACAAATTTCAAGAATTTTATAGATTTGTATATCATCACCAAAAATGAAGTATGGACATGTCTATCTTTAGAGAAACTTCTCCCAGCTTCTTAGCCATCAACACACTCTTGGATCCTCCTCAAATACTCATGTATACCCACTGTCTCCTATTTAATATTATGTATTAGTTTTTTTCTGTGTATGGATTTTGTTAATGGAACCCTACAGTTTTTACGATTTTGAGTCTATTACCATGTGCATAGAGTGTTCCCTTTTACTTTTTAGTAGTGTTCTATTGTGTGGCTATTTTTCTAGACCTTTGCCTATGGAGATTCACGTGGTTTCCAGTTAGCTCTTTGAATAGGGCTGCTATAAACATTCTTTGCACTTTTATTGGGAACATGTTTTTCTTGTATAAATCTTTAGTATCCTATTTTCTTGTGTAAATACACAAAGGTGTGAACCACTTAATCCTAGGATAGGTGCATAGTTAACTCCACCAGAAACTGTCCAAGAGTTCTCCAAAATGCTTCTAGCACATGGTTTTCAAAAAGAGCGACCCCACATGACAGAGATAGATACAGATACAGATGTGTGCTTCAGACTCCCGCTGTGTGACACACTGTGTACCTTGGGGCTCTGCCAGCATGAATGCCAAGGACCACAGGCAAAAGCAGTGGGACCCACTGGATCTTAATGTGGCCAAGGGGTTCCTTCCCCATACCTTCCTAATGCTGCAGCCCTTTAACACAGTTCCTCATATTGTGGTGACCCCCAACCATAACGTTATTTTCATTGCTACTTCATAACTGTCATTTTGCTACTCTTATGAATCATAATATAAATATCTGTGTTTTCTGATGGTCTTAGGTGACCCCTGTGGAAGGGGAAAGGGTCATTGACCTGCGGAAGGGGTTTCGACCCACAGGTTGAGAAACATCATTTTCCAACCACTCTCTGGCTGATGGTGTTGGGATTCTCCAGTCCCCACCGCCACTTTGGCATGGTCGGCCATCTTGATGTCCACCATTCTTGCAGCATGTGAGGTGCTAGTGCTGCAGTTTTTCTTTGCATTTCCCTGGAAAGGAATGCTGTTCTTGTGTTTCCTTCTGTGTGTGTCTGTAAAGTGTCTATTCCAGTCTTTGGCTCACGCGCCCCTGCATCAGTTATCTTTGATGTTTTCATCTGTTGGACAGAGTTGTCAATTCTAAAATCTGAATCCCGCGCCCCCCCTCCCCCGCAGTCCGCTGATGTGCACCCTAGGACACCTATGCTAGCTCAGGACCCTCATGGGTCTCAACAAAGCTATGGGGGAGAATTCGGACTGCCTTCTTTGACACTAGCCCCTGGGTGTACTATCTCTTCGAGACAGGCAGAACTGTCTCTCTAGATTAATCCATGTCACTCCTCTGTTCCCCATACCCTGGAGGGACCCATCCCCATCCAAGATGACCTCAGGCCCCGGCGTCCAGAGGGACGCTTCAGCCCCTTTCTCTTCCCTCCAGGTATCCTCATCTGCTACTAGAGTTGAACTCTTACCACCAACACTGCCTTGTCCCTTCTCACTGCCAGGTCTTGGCTGAACTCCCCCTCTACCTGCAATGACAGCCCCATTCTCTCTCTCTCTCTCTCTCTCTCTCTCTCTCTCTCTCTCTCTCTTGCCTGTCTTTCTTTTCTTTTTAAAAGTCAGGCAGTAGTGCACATCTGTAATCCCAGCACTGGGGAGGCTGAGGCAAGAGAGTTGCAAGTTCAAGCACAACTTGGGATACATAGCCAAGGCCTGGTTTAAAACAAACAATGAAACAGAGTGATCAAATAGTATTCTAATAGTATTCTTCTGATAGGACTTCTGGGGAGTCTTCTGTACCATCCCCCAACTGAGCCAGCCCTAACTCCTGCAACCCCATAACATTGGGACATCAATCTACCCACAAGTCCCTACGGACATCTTCGGCTACTGCCTTTCTCTAGGCTCCCCAGTGCTAAATTCTTCATCTCAGCACTGAAATTCCTACCTGTGGCAGGAGCAAGACAAGAGCTGAATGATCCACGTAGTTCTGAAACTGCTATTTCCAACTCTACCATTAAAGAGAGTATGTGGTAGAGGGGGCAAGCTAGAGGGGATGAGATGAATGGGCAGAATCCAGACCCCAACCCCAGGAACAATTCTGCCAGCATGGCATCAACCAGTTTGCTGAGGCAATCCTAAAGAGCTGTGTGCTTGAAGTCTTCCTTGGAGGCCCCAGCAATGCACCAAGAGGATGGTGGGAGGGGCCAAGGGAGTGGAGGGCTCTGCTCCACCTCTGCCTTGCTCTTTACCTCAGACAGGGGGGCGTGGGGCCCTTCCCTTCCTGCTCAGGAGGGGTTGGTGCTCCTGGGGTCAGAGGAGGCACCTTCCACCTCAGTCAACTTTCAGGCTCGCAAAAGGATGTTTTGTAACTTTCCTCTCATTCCAGAGCCCGCAGGAGGAGTCTGGTATTAATCTACCCACTGTGGTGCAGACTCTCCTCATTCACAGCTCGGCCTGTTTGAATAGGACGCCAGGTGTGGGTGTTTGCAGCTCATTAAATTACGGCAGCAGGAGGAGAGAATCCAGGACTCTGGGCAGAGTGCAGCCTGAGGCTTGACCCCTCGCTCCCATGCTGGCTCCTCTCCACAGCCAATTTGTCTGGTGGCTTCCTGTACCCATCCTCATTTCCTCCAATGACCGCAACTCAGCATGTCATCACGCTCATCCTCACCCACCTTTAGGACATCTCTGACAAGGGGAGAACACTCAACTTGTTTTATTTGTAATTTTTAAACACAAAATTTTTATTGGTGTCTACCAATTGTACAAAATAGCAGGAGAACTGTGAACTCCGAATGGCCACCTGCCGTTCAGGACTCCTCTCCACCCCATGGGCCATGTCCTAGCCTCTGAGTCACAGGGAGCAAACACAGGTCCTCACCATGACAGTCCCTCAGGTATGTGACATCAGCTCTCCTGCTTCCCCAAGCCTTTTCTTCCCCAGGTCAAAGGTCCTCAGCTCCTACTCATCTTGCCCATGTCATGGTTGCGGGTTTCCCTCAGCAACCGCCCGGTAGTTGCCATGTCTGTCCTCTGTAAACTGTTGCCAGCCCCAGGGATTCAGACCTTAGATGTTTGCTTCTGCCTTCAGAGATGAGGCCTCGCACTGAATCCACTTTGTAGGGTTTTATTTTCATGTAGCTGGCCATGCTCTTGACAAATAGACCCTGGCTCCCAGCTTGCTCAGCTGTAGTCTCAGCAGGAAGGACCAGTTTTTTTGTTTTGTTTTGTTTTTTCCAAGCATGCTCTGAAGTCCTTTGGGATGGTAGATGCTAAGGCCATATGAGAGAAGGGGAAATGGAATGAAGAGGGTGGATTGCGCCCTCAGAGAACATCTTTTAAGGCTTCAGCTATCACTGCCCCCCAGGGGGTAGGGTGGGGGGGCATTCTGCAGGTGGTAGAAACACTGTGGGAGGGACCTGCCCGCTAAAGCATCTACGGGCATCTGCATTGAGCTATTTCCTGCCCTAGATAGGAACCTCCACTGTCCCTCCAGCACAGGAGTCAGCCCGTCCTCATCTCTGTCTTCACACATGTCTCAGACAAAGGGTTTAAATCAGTTTGGAGACCCCATGCTTAGATTTAGGATTCCCATATGTCTTAATGACCATGCTCAAGGCAAAAAGTTGGCATCTGCCTTCCTGAATATGGAGTCTGTCCCCGGAGATCTGTGGCCCACGTGATGCAGCTGCCCGTGCCTCTGCTCCAGGCTCACCTCAGTTCTCTTTAGGACGAACTACCAACCCAAGCCAGAGCCATCCGAGCAGGCCTCACAGTCCTTGAGGACAAGAGTGTGTGACACACAGGCTGTCCCTGTCCACAAGCCAAGCTTCCCAGACTGCCATCTGTCCTGCTGTGATAAAACACCATGACCAAAAGTAACTTGTGTGGTTAGGTTAGGGTTTATTTCAGCTTTTCGGTTTAGTCCCTGATGAAGGGAAGTCAGGGCAGGAACTCAAGGCAGGAACCTGGAAGCAGGAACTGATGCAGAGGCCATGGAGGGGTGCTGCTTACTAGCTTTCTGTCCATGGCTTGCTCAGCCTGCTTTCTTATACAACCCTGGAGCATATGCTCTGAGATGGCACTGCCCACCATAGGCTGGGCCCTCCCACTTCAATCATTAATTGAGAAAATGCCCTGCAAACTGTCCTCCTACAAGCCAGAGTGATGGAGGCATTTTCCCAATTGTGATTCCTTTTCCCAGATAAACTCTAGCTTGTGTCAAGTTGACAAAAACCAACAAACAAACAACAACAACAACAAAAAACAACCAAGACTCTGTCACTTACCTTGGGGACCTTCGGCCTGTCTCTCTGGAACCCAGGTCCTGGGTTTGCAATCATCCTTTATGCTTTTGAAGTGATGCCCAGAAAATTGCCTTGGGTCTTTGTGTTCCCAGAAGCACAGCAGCTCTGAAGAAGGAAGGGCGAATCATTGCCAAGGTTTCAGAATCCAAACTGCTCTTTTGTGCACTTACTTTTTGGCCTTAACCTTTGTGGTAGAGTGATGATTGATTCACTGCAGCCCGAGGAACAAAAAGTCCCATGCTGGAGCGCTTGTCCTGCAAACCTGCCTTTCTCCCTCCCTCCCTCCTCTCATCTGTCTGTCTCCTCTTCTCTTCATCCCTTCATTTTGTCCACGTCACTGAGGACACTGAAGGAAGTCGTTTGAGCCTAATTCAAATATGAGACAAAAGGCCATATTAGTCCACACAGCCGTCGATGCTATGATGAAGCTATAGTCTAGTCTCCCAGCAGAAAGTGGGTCGCCTTATTTCTCAGCTCAGTTCAGGCACAGGGTTGGAGAAGCCTGGGCCCACCATTCATCAGAGAAGAATGCCCTTTGTGGCATTCAGGTTGCATTTGTCTGGAGTTCCCACACATACCCATGGAATCCAGGAGATTAACTGTGAAAAATGACCTATTTTAACAGGTGCACACTTGTGTGTAAGTGGGATTTAGCCGAGCGTGGAATTATTTTACCATGGAAATAAGTGTGGGCACTGAAAAACATCACTCTTCTGACCACACAGGAATCAGACAGAGGGTCAACACTGGGGAGTTCCCTGCGACTTGAAGCGGATGTGTTGGTTGGATTTTTCCAGAGGAAGCTGTGGTACCATGAGGAAATAAACAATAATACCTACAAAACATGACTGTTCGTGTTCCAATTCCCTCTTCAAAGTAGGTCCCCGCTCTCCAAGGAGCAGGGACTGAAACTTCACTAACTCTGTTCAGAAAAGGTACTTTTCCAGCAGGGAAGCAAACGCACATTTCATATCAGCATCTCAAAAAGGTGCCGTGGCCCAGGAAAACCAGCCCTGGCTATGTCACATTAACACCCTCAGGATGCCTGGAGCAGAACAAGAAACCAAAGGCCTTGGACCATGGACCTGCCTATCCCCTGCTTCACAGGATCATTCATTTGAACAACTTGCATGGTCCCTGGGCCTGACACTGAAGTCCAAGTGGCCTGCTAGCATCTCCCAGGAGCTGGGTAGGGCAGTAAGGAAGAATTCCAGAAGTGCCTGAGGGCAAAATAAGGTTGTGAGGGTGGCAGCTGGCCTTTCCTGTGACTTCACTTTCTCAGGAATCTGCTCAGTGGGGATTTGGATTTGGTAATCAGCAGAAGGCTCCCAGAGAAATGCATTTCCTTAATGGGAGAATTTAACCCTTCCTCCTCAAGACAGCTCACTGACACCCTCAAGAGGACATTCCCGAATAGCCCTGAAGGTATGAGTTCCCAGTCTGTTATCAGGGTTGTCTCTTTAAGGAGAAATGCCTTAAAGAGATGTTGGCCCCAAATACTTGAGCAAATTAGAGAGCATCTCTGAAGCTCAGCTTCTTCGTTTACACAATGAACTATCTCTACTTTTCAGGGAGTTGTTAAGGTTAAACTAATATACGCAGGTATCATACACCTGTGGCGTGTATTTCCTATGTGATCCTATGCAGGTAGGTCACCAGGCTTGTCCAAGGCTTTTAAAAGGAAGAAAATGTAACCTGTCCCCTGTGTTCCTCGAGGCCAGCTCTTTCTGTTTGGGTCTTTACATAGATCTCATGTGCTAGTATGTATAATGTCCAACAGGGAGCATGTGCTTGCTATACCAAACAAACATTTCTCCATGCGTGCACACACTGGTCCCCGCCCTCCTCCTGGCTATGGGTAAGGTGAAGACTGACTGAGTATGCACGTGGAACTCTGTCTTCTGAGAGTTAAGAGGGTACTGATGAGCAGTGTTTCATAAAGGATAATAATTGTGACAATTTATTGCCTACCATGCCATGGGTGTATGATACCTGCGTATATTATCTGAACCTTAACAAGGTCCCTGAAAAGTAGAGATAGTTCATTGTGTAGACGAAGAAGCTGAGCTTCAGAGAGGCTCTCTAATTTCTCCAAGGACACTCAGCTAGTCTGCAGTGGTGACGGCTTTCCCCTCTGCTCCATATCCTGTGACATTTTCCCTCTCCCCAGCCCCTGGGGCATAGTGATCGTGAACATAGAACATGGAGTACAAAGAATAGTGTGCGGGTCAGGATGCCCAGCTTTCTTTCTGAGAGGAGGGGGGAATAAAGAGAGAATTCTGAGTCCCATGCTTTCGGCAGCTGTCTGAAGTCAATAGTGTTGGTTTTCTAAAACATCTATTTTCTAGCTTGCAGACCCATGGCTCCATTGGTCCTCTTCTCCTGTGCCGCACTACAGAAACTCATAGCTCCTGGCTCACTCCTCCTGCCCCTCTTCCAGGCCAGCTATCCCAGCCCCCAGGGTGTTTGCTGGACCTAAACCAATAGGAGAAGTGAGGCCTCCATAGGGGCAAAGCTCTCAGACTTCCCTAGTGAGGAAATCGATACTGAGTCCTGGCTCCTCTGGCCACCCAGAGGGAGGGCCTGCCTGGGCAGAGCAGTGGGGCTTCTGCAGTCCCCCCAGAACCTTATTTACTATTGCCCAGATTCCCAGCCTGGCCTGTCAGCCCGGGCCTGCCTGCAGCCCTGGGAGTCACTGGGGAGGGTGAGTTTCAGGTCTGATGAAAGCCACCGAAACCAGCTCAGAGCTCTCATGAAAGGAACCAAGAAGAGGCGCGGGGTGGCAGGCATGACTGGACTTGTCTTCCTCTTGGGGTGATGGAGACAAAGACGGCCTCATCCCCAGGGGAGCGCTGTGTCTCCACTGTGGCCCCCACACAGCCTCCTTGCCTGGAAGAAGTGACTAACCTCTGAGTCCCCACCAAAGCACCCTGGAAGCACAGGCTACTTCTAACACCGCGCAGGAGTCCCGAGTGTGGAGAAAGAGTGGAAGGGGTAAACGGAAAGGTGGCAGCATCAATTCCTGTCTAGACTGGAGTTTTGGAATCCAGCCGTCCAGATGAAAGGGCACATTATTGGAGACAGGATATAAATCCACCAGGTCAGCAGGACCACATTCACCTAGGATTATTTACAGTTCTTTCCACTCTCTGGCCGTTGGCTGTCCTACTGCCCTCTGCTTTCAAGTTTCAACAGAGTCACTGATTGCGTCATAACCTGGAAGTAGCCAGTCACATCTGATTTCATTTTGAGGGGCCTCGCTCCAGGAGAGTGTGCTCCCTCCTAAGCCCCTGCAAAGCTTCGGTTCTTTACTCCAGACTCTAGAGATACCAAGAGTATTAAGAAAGGAATGGTGTAGCCATCCCATGCATCGACACCTGGAAGGGCAGGGTCACCAAGGGGGTGCTATTAATTCCTTCTTCACAGCACCCTTGGGCCCTGCCCATCACCTTGTGCAGTCTGTAAAGGACGTGGGAAGCTGCTGGGGCCAGATGACATGGCTCCTTTCTGAACTGCCAGCCTGTGATCCTCAGTAACTGGAGCCCTCTGCCCAGCCAGCCACCAAGGAAGGGCATAGATGTCACCGAACTCTGCCAGAATAAGGGTTCTAGGCATCACCACGAAGCTTGGCCAATACCAAGGAGCTAGGTTTGGTTCTCCTCAGTCTGGAGTCCTGTGGTCTTAGCTGCATGAGACTTCTGGACCTGGATGATCTCTGCACATTTGTAACTGAAGAGTGCAAACCCCAGTCAACACGCTTTCTCTTGGGAGTCCTCTGGGTCTCTGCAATGAGACAGCTGGGCTAGAGAGAAGGTCAGCCCTGCTTCTGCTGCGGGACCTGAACACAAACATGTATCTCAAGTCACTGTATTGGCTTTCTTTCCGTTCCTTCACGGATACCTTTGATTTGCTTTTATTTTTGCTTTTACTAATATCAGCTTATACAATTATTCTAATGCATAAATGATTTTCCCATCTGATATTATGATTTTACCCACCTATGATACATCAAATAAAGTGTCTGCTAGCATGGGTGGTGGTATTTCAGATCAATAGTAATGCTGGTACAGTGGTTCCTTGCTTTCCCTGGAAGATTGCTCCCAGGATTCCCTGAGGATACCAAAAGCCTCAGATGCTCAAGTCCCTTATGTAAAGTGGTATCGTGTCTGTGCACATCTTCCTATGTTTTAAGTCTTTCCTGTGTCTTCCTATGTCTTAGGTCCTCTTCTGATTACACACAGTACCTAATACAGTGTATAGCTGTCAATCGCGGCCACACCATTACTTAAGGAAAAACAATGGGAAAACACAGGCTGTGCATGTTCACTACAGACACATTCATTGTCGTTATTGCCTTTAATATCTTACTACATAGCGCAGGCTAGCCTTGAACCCCTGCTCTTCCAGCCTCTGCCTCCCAAGTGCTTGGATTACAGGCATGCACCACCATGCCTGGCTCAGACACTTTGTGTATGTGTGTGTGTGTGTGTGTGTGTGTGTGTGTGTGTGTGTGTGTGTGTGTGTGTTGTGTTATGTTATGTACACCATCGAGACCAGAGACCAACGTCACGTATCATCCTCAATCACTCTTCACCTTATTTTTTGAGGTGTGGTCTCTCACTGAACCTAGAGCTCACGGATTTGGCGTGACTAGCTAGCAATCAAGCTCGAGGATCCTCTCGTCTCTGCCTTTCCGGCTCTGGGATTACAGGCACACACCCAGTTTTTAACATGGGTTCTGGAGATTCAAACTCACACCCTCCCACATGTGTGGCAAGCACCTTATTGACGGAGCCCCAGGCCCCCAACACAGTTTGGTTTTTTTGGTCATATATTTTCAGTTGGTGATAGAGTGACTGTGGATAGAAAAGCCAATAGGATACACAGGGCAAAATGACATGGTTAATATGTATTGTCTACTTCCCAGGAGCCCCATTCTGCTCTAGATGCTTAGCACATAATAACCCATGCCATTGGCCAGAGCACCTCTGCAAAATTGCCCAAAACTGAGGTTGGCTTTACATCTTCCCAAGGCCACATAGCCAGTGAGTACTAACCCAGATATTTTTAGAAGTAGATCTGGTCTGAACAATCACACTGTGTTTGTTCCCCAAGAGGAACCTTATACAGGTCAGCCCTTTCCTTTTCTCTCCTCCTTCAGCTTTGCACACTCTTGAGTTGGTATAAAAAAGTAACATCCATTTATTCTTTAAAAAAATATTTATTTTTATGTGTATGAGGGTCTTACCTGCATGGAATTACGTGTATCACAGGCATGCCGGGTGCCTGTGGAAGTCAGAAGAGGGCTTTGGATCCCCTGGAACTGTAGTTACAGCCAGTTGTGAGCTGCCATGTTAGTTCCAGGAACCAAAGCCAGGCACTCTGGAAGAGCAACAAGTGATCTTAAGTGCTGAGCCATCTCTCCAGCCCCCATCCATTTAGTATTTTATTTTTTGTTTGTTTGTTTGAGACAGAATTTGTCTATGTAGCTCCAGCTGTCCTGGAACTGGCACACGACTTTAATCCCAGCACTCAGGAGGCAGAGCCAGGTGGATCTCTGTGAGTTCGAGGCCAGCCTGGGCTACCAAGTGAGTTCCAGGAAAGGCGCAAAGCTACACAGAGAAACCTTGTCTTGAAAAACCAAAAAAAAAAAAAAAAAAAAAAAAAAGAAAAAAAAAAAGGAACTCTCTATATAAACCAGGCTGGCCTCAGACTCACAGAGATCCGCCTGCCTCTGCCTCCCGAGTGCTGGGACTGACAGCGTGTGCCACCACACCCTGATGCACCCACTTACTCTTAATGTCCTCACACCTGTCCTTTCTTCCCAGGCACCTGGGACTCATGCCAACCCTCCCGCCCTGTTTTCCTTACACTTCTAGCTAAGGTCAGTTGGAGACCATAGCTTGTGCAGATGTCCTGTTGCAGGAGGGAGCGGCAAGAGCAGAGACAAGGGAGGACCCAGAGCTTGCCTTTGGTGAGACTCAGCTGCTGAGCAGAGCAGAACCAGGCATGCTAGGCTTTGGGAATCACAGGAAGGAACAGGAGGATTCTGGGAAGACTTCTGTTTGTGGGTGATGTTTTATTTTGTTTTTGTTTTTTAATTTTTGTTTTTGTTTTGTTTTGTTTTTTGAGATAGGTTTTCTCTGTGTAGCTTTGGAGCCTGTCCTGGAACTCATTCTATAGATCAGGCTAGCCTTGAACTCACAGAGATCTGCCTGCCTCTACCTCCTGAGTGCTGGGATCAAAGGCATGTGCCACTACTTCCCTTGTTTGTTTGTTTTGTTGTTGTTTTTGTTTTTGTTTTGTTTGTTTGTTGTTGTTGTTGTTGTTTGAGACAGAATCTGTCTGGATATAATAGCCCTGGGTGGCCTGACACTTCCTACATGGACCTTGATGACCTAACATTTGTGGTGACCCCTCCTGCCTATGTCTGCTGAGCACTAGGATTACCAATGTATGCCACCACATCTACCACCACTGAAAGATTCTGTGCCAAAACCTCTGAATGTGACCTAGGCTCCCTGTTTTAAACATACCACCCATCCTGCTAAAAATTTGGAGAGGGCAGTGCCTGACCCCCGCCCCCATATCTGTGAATCAACTTGCCGCCGCCGCTCCCCAACACCCCCCATCCAAGGCTTCCATCCAGCAGCTCTGGGGCATGTGTCTGGTTTTAGGGATATGATGGGTGTCGCTCTGGGTGGTGGGAGGACTGTGCAGTCTCTCAGGGGCCCAGTCTGAGCACATGGCTCCTTTCTCTCCAAGTGACCATCCTTTACCCGTCCCCACTCTCAGATTGAACCATCAGTGCCTCCCACACATCTCTACACTTTCTTTCTTTCCAGTCAGCCTCATGAAATACTTCTGACCCTTGCTGATTAACTCTGGGCTCTGTGCCATCCGAGACCTCAGCGTTCCACTGTTGCTTACAAATGTGCCTCCTAAGGTGCCTACTGAGTCCCTGCAGCTCCTTTTAGGGGCTCACAGCCCAGTGCTGGGCAGAGATCAACCATGGAGGCTGGTATCTATTGCCCAGAGAGAAAGAAGACACACTGGGTGGTGGGAGCCTAGAGAAGGGATCTTCCTTTCTATCTTGGGATGGGGCAGGACCAGACATCTGCACCAGGGACGAAGGATACTTAATGCAGATGGTGAAGCAGGAGCAGGGGTAGCAGTGGTCCAGGAAACACAGCTTCCTGCAGAGTAAGGATGTCAGAGACGCTAGAAGGCACACCTGAGGAGAAGACACCATCCTTCAGAGCTTTCCCATTGCATTTAGATAAGAGGAGATGGGTTGAGACAGGTTCTCATTCACTCTGGAGCTCAGGCTGGCCTGGAGCTCACTATCCACTTTGCATTCAAGTTTTTGAGATCCTGCAAGGCAGGGTTTAGCCACTCCTCATGTGATAAGCAGCAGGGAGCTGGGGTCAGAGATCTGAACATCAAGGGAACTCTGAGATCCTGCTGTGTCTCCCAGAGGGAACAGGAAGGATGTGAGCCAGTGAGAGCTGGTGAGTTCTGGTTCATCTGTCCTTCTCTGTCTTCATTCAGGCTACTCCATCTGCTCATGGTTCTGCTCACTTATTACAGTCACAGTCCCATCCTCAAGTCCTAATTCCAGGAACCCAGCGAAAGCAGGGCCTTCTCTGTGGACCCGAAAGCTGTCTTAGACCTGTCCCTTACCTCTCTCCTACATTTAAGACACCACATCTCATACATGATGTCTACCCATGGTCCCAAACTACCTTTCAGAGTGCACAGTATATTGTAGTGTATTAGTTTAAGATATGTTACATTCATTTATGCTGTTGAATATTTGTATAATGATGCAAAGATGTGTTGTGTTCTTTTATGTTGCATTTGTTTAACTCTGTAAATCCATGTTACTTTGCCTGTCTAAAACACCTGATTGGGCTAATAAAGAGTTGAACAGCCAATGGCTCGGCAAGAAAGAGAAATAGAAGTGCAGAGAATGAATAGGAGGAGGAATCTAGATCAAGAGCGAGGAGAGAGGAAAGAGAAAAGGAGAAGGAGAGGAGGAGGCCAGGAGTCAGCCACCCAGCCATGGAGTAAGAAATCTATAGAATAAAGATAAAAAGGCCCAGAGGCAAAATGTAGTTAACAAGAAATGAGTTAATTTAAGTTAGAAAAGCTGGCTAGAAACAAGCCAAGCTAAGGCTGGGCATTCATAAGTAAGAATAAGTCTCCGTGTATTTATTTGGGAGCTGGGTGGTGGGTCCCCAAAGAGTTAAAAAAAAAAAAAAACTACAACAGTGCTTAAGGCCTCCCTCAGCATCTTCCTGACGTCTTACAAGACCCATAACACCTTCCTACGAGACTGGCATAGGTGACAGCACTGCCTGAGATGGGAGTCTGTATAAAGACGCTCAACTCGAGAGCCCGGGGCTGTGCAGGAGGAAGAATGAGATGGGGCCTGGAACTTGGGCCAGAGGTAGAAGAGGTCCAGGCGGGGACAGCCTCTGGCATTACCTGGAGCAGCTCTTCTCTGGTCCTGCTACATACAGCCACCTCTGCCCTCCAGAAACGCCTGGGACATGATGGCTGGGCTCTGATAAGATGGGATGAGGTATGCTTTGTTCCCCCGCCTCCCAGCACAGAGGAGCCTGCAGACATTCACTGAGTCATCCAGAAAGGCACCATTTCTGACCAGGAGTTTGTTTTTATTTTATTATTTTTAATTTCTCTTTCATGTTCATTAAAAGTAGTGGTCACCAAAAAGGATAGCCATCAGGGAGCTAGAAGAACCAAGTGGGGGTCCTGGAAAAAGGAATCCTTGTACCCTGGGCCTTGGGGGCATGCACACGTTTTCCCTATGAGATGAATCCCCTTGCTCTGAGCATGAGTCATATGTAGCCACGTTTCCTGCTGCTTTATAAAGACTGTAATTCCTTCCTTGCTTCTTGAATTAGGGCAAGTTTTAAATGACTGTATGAGCCTTTATTGCCCCTCTCTTTATGTGCCCAGGGACATTACTGAGTGATTTATGGTTTACAAAAGAACACTAGTTCCTTGATCAGCCATTGTAGCTGTTTCTCAAGGTTGCATCTGCAGAACCTGGGTGCCCTGGATGGGCTGGCAGCAGCCACATAGGGCTGGCATTTCCTATCTTTCTGCTCACAAATTCTTGCCATCAGCCAGAGCTTTGTGAACCATTCCCTTCACCTGGGATTCTTGTCTCCCCATTTGCTTATGGAATTTCTGTTTCCTAAGGATTCCTACTTACTCTCTGTACAGGCCTGCCTCCAAATGAAGGGTCACCAAGACTAAATCCACATCTGTCTCCTCATGTTCCCGCTCACTGCAGGTCTCTGTGTCTCTGTCTGTGGTGCATGCTCTTCCCAGTGCCAACACACCGGAGAGGTGATAGCCTCAAGGGACCAGGATCCCGGTCCAGTCTGAGTTTGCCAATGCACAGGTGACCTTGAATCTCTGCCTCCCTATTGTTTAGTTTCCTCATCTGCAAGTTGAGATGGTTGTCCTAAGCAGATCCTCCATGCTCAGGCTGCTAACCTTGTCTCCTGGGAGCAAAATCCAGACCGGTGGATCCCTTTCCCAAGATGACTAGATTCTACTCCCAGAAGGTAGGGCTTAGAAGTTGCATTTTACTTTTTATGTGTGTGGTGAATGTGCTTGCTCCATTGCGTGTGAGAATATGGAAACAGATGTCAGCATCAAGTGTTTTCCTTCATCATTCTCCACCCTATTTTTTTGAGACAGGGTCTCTCCCTGAACCTGGCTAGACTGCCTGACCAAAGAGTCCCTTGGATCTACCGGCTACTACAAGTTTTGTATAAATTGTGGGTGGCTGGAAATATATCCCAACCACTCCATCTCTCTCAACTTAGGATGGCTCCATAGAAGACCACAAAGTGGATGGTTTCAACTACAGCAATTTGTCTCTTGTGTTTCTGAAAGCCAGAAGTCTAAGATGTGGGCTTTGATTGCCTTGGTAACGGGTGAGGGGTCTCTTTCTGGCTTGCAAATGGAAGTCTTCTGGCTGTGTTTCCATGTGCAGGAGCTTCTGGTCTCTTCCTGTGAAAGCACCAAATACAGCACATCTTGGTCTAGTGTTAGGGGGACACAGATCTGTTGACAGCACCATTGATGTCTCAGGTCTCAGAGAAAGTCAAGCCAAGCTAACAAGGCAAATGGACGTCCAAAGTCTGATTTCTCCCATAATCACCAACATGTTTTCTTCCCTATTCTTTTTATTACAGCTCTCTTGGTGGGTCCTGAGTATTTTTTATTTGTACTTCACTAATGGTCACTTATCCATCTTTCCATTAGTTTTATTTTTTGATTATTGTTATAGTTTTGGAGGAAATAATATGTAATATTTTGCCTACTTTGAATTGTATTGTCTTTTTTTTTTTTTTTTTTTTTTTTCTTAAGACAGGGTTTCTCTGTTGTAGCCCTGGCAGTCCTGGAACTTGCTTTGTAGTTTGTAGACCAGGCTGTCCTTGAACTCACAGAGATCTGCCTGCCTCTGCTTCTCAAGTGCTGAGATTGAAGGCATGTGCCACCATAGCCAGGCTGTGTTGTCTCTTTATTATTGAGATTTTTTATTTTGTTTTGTTTGGGTTTCATTTAAAGAGAGGGTCTCACTATGTAGCTTTGGTTGGCCTCAGACTCATAAAATCTACCTGCCTCTGCCTCCTGAGTACTGGGATTAAAGGTGTGTGCCACCATGCCAGGTCTTTATTGAGTTTTAGGTTATGTAGATAGACCATAGATAGATAGATAGATAGATAGATAGATAGATAGATAGATAGATA
>CABHPR010117227.1:15601-37542 GCA_902168415.1 Peromyscus melanophrys
ATAGATAGATAGATAGATAGATAGATAGATAGATAGATAGATAGATAGATAGATAGATGTTTTGACTGCCAGAAGAGGGGGTCAAATCCCTTGGAACTGGAGTTATAGATGGTTTTGGGCTACCAGGTGGATGCTGGAAATTGAACCCACATCCTCTGGAAGAACAACCAGTGCTCCTAACCACTGAACCATCTCTCCAGCTCCTCCTTTACATATTTTAGATATAAATCCCTCATCCCATATTGGCTTTGCAACTAGTTCCCATTCTGACACTAGTCTTTGTGCCTTCTTGCTGGTGTCTTTTGCAACACAAATATCTTTATTATCAATGAAATCCAACTTACCCAGTTTTTCTTCTGCTGTTCACACTTTTGGTGAGTATCTGAGAAACCATTGCCCAATCCATAGTCATGACAACTTACTCCTGTGTGGTCCTCTACAGCTCTGTCATCATAATTTTACGTTTGCTCAAGTTTGGGGCCCATTTTGTTGGTCTTATGTTGCTGTGAAGGATGGGAAATTCATCCCTTGCCCCTCTCCTGGCTTCTGGGCTAGTAAATCTTTTGCTTTCACAGAATGTAGTTCTGTGTTTTCTTTCTCCTTTTGGGGAGGGAAGGGTTTCGGGACACGGTTTCTCTGTGGAGCCCTGGCTGCCCTGGGACTCTCTCTCTCTGTAGACCAGGCTGACCTTGAACTCACAGAGATCCACCTGCCTCTGCCACTCTAGTGCTGGGATTAAAGGCGAGCACCACCACCACCTGGCTCTCATCTAAAGGTTCTTGATGTGATTAATCTGCAAAAATTTTTAAATTTTATTTTAAGTCACCTCAGTAGGTAGTGGGAGTTGGTACTTGGACATATAGGGAACCAGGGTCAACTTCCTGTCTTACAAGGCGGCTCACACCTCTGGTCACATGTTTATCAATTGCCTCAAAGAGGAGGAGCCCAGGAGATGGCAATAATGAATACAGGGTTCCTGTCCTGGAGAGTACCCCTGCCTACTTAGGACATGTGTAACAGAAATACAAGAAGAGGCCGGCAAGGACCTGGGGACCAGAATGGAAAGACCAAGTGGAAGCCCAGGTCTTTGACAAGGAAGTCAGGGAAGGCTCTGGAAGACAGTCCGGAACACCGGAACACAGCTATTGTTGTGATTGTCGGGAGGAGGGGGTGGGCTGTGGGAGAGAGGAGAGCAGAGGGAGGGAGGGCGTCACTCAGAACTCAGCCCTGCCTGTTGTAGTTCTCTTCAGAGCCTGTGAAGATGGGTGATGAATCTGTACGCAGGATGCCATGGCCATGTTTTCAGCAGCCCCCCTACTGGCCTGCTGGTCATGTTGAGCCGACCCTGCAGTTAGAAAATGTGGTCTCACCATTAGCTCCTTACACCTTCCCTGGATCCTCTGCAGAGAGTTCCCCAGAACCTGTCTACACCCATGCTGAAGGCGGTCAACATCTCACTTCCCCACTTGGCAAGAAAATCTCGCCGAGGCAAAGCAGTTCCCAAGCTTCCTTTCTCTCACACCGTTTCTTGCTACAAACCCTTGCCACCACAAACAGGACAGCGAATGCCATCATCTGTGTGCCTTGTCATCTTTTAGAGGTGACTGTGGCACAGCTGTGGTCACGAAGTACTTTTGCTCCAGATCCTGTGGCCAAGGAGAGGGAGGGTGGTGTATGGAAAGGTGGGTCACCCTGGCCTGGTCCTAGGGGCCCTTGAAAATCTCAAAGAGGTGTTGCCTCACCCAGTTGGACCTTAGTCTTAGCCTCTCCCTTCTGGAAGGCAGAGGCTGAGGACAAAGAGGAAAATGGATTCACATCATAAAAGCTCCCTGGGTCTTCAGCCAAGGAACAGAACGTCCTGTATAAATTTACATAAGGTGGCTTGAAGGGAAACATATCACAGAAGTAAAGCAATAAGCAGCCATGTTGGATCAGCCATACCACCTCAGCCACAGAAGAAGATGCTGCAGAGTTCATCTGGGAAGAACCCACTGGGTGACATGTTTTGACACAGAAAAGCATGTGCTGAGGGCGCTCCCTCAACCCCCAGAGACAGCTGTGTGACACAAAGGTCAGTAAATGTGGACATGAGCGTGTGACGTCGAATGTGGAATATGTAGGAAGTTCCCTCCTCTTCGGCACAATTTTTTCCCTCAGGTTCTGAAGGAGGCATGTGATACTCTCTACTGACTCCCCCTTTTCTTGTCGTATTCTTTAGCTCATGGTCTGCATCCTCAGTGCTTCAGAAAGTCCCTCTGAAACAGTCTGAGAGTGCTCGGTCCCTCTCTAAGTCACACAGGGAGAATGACTCCCAGGGTCAGTCCCACAAGACAAAACCAGCTGGTGTTCCACCTCTGGAATAATTGGGAGCCGTAGTAAACCCAAGGCAGGCCACTTGGTCTACAGTTTCAGCCCCAGCGTGATCATACTCTGGAGGCGTGGAGCATGCCATATAAGTGGGTCTCCATTTTATCTCAGTAAAGTAATCCAGGATCATTTGTTTTTTGAGAGTTTAGTCTAGGAGATGGCAAACTGCAGTGTTTTGGCAACCTGTCCTCTCCCTGTTTTGTAAATAAAGCTTTAATGGAACATACCCTCATCTATTCGTTACATACCACCTCTGGCTGCTTTTACATGTTGATGGCAGAGTTGGGTAGCTGAGACAGACACCAACTATGTGGCCTACAGCTGCAAATATTTAATATCTGATCCTTTAAGGCAAAATGTTGGGCAACCACAACAGGGAAACTGAGCCAAAGGGGAATGAGAGTATTTGCCAAAACTCTTAAAGTGAGTCAGGGCAGAGGATGGAATGACTTCTTTCTGATCTATATCAACCATAAGTTCTCACATGGCCCAAAGTTCACTACCTGATCTAAGCTGTGCTGGAGAGAGAGCTGGGAGATGAGGAGCCTGCTCCCTGGGAGGGGAGAAGCCCATGGGGTGCGGTGGGGTGGGGGTAGAGCCTGAAGCCTCAGTGGCTGGGACAGTCTGCCTGTCTGTCTGAATGGCTCAGTGTCAGGCTGCTGTGCTCCTGAGAGGAGCCAGGTGACGCTCTTGAGAGGCAGGGACTGGTTCAGCCTGGGATCTGATGAGAGGCTGCCCCCGCCCCCGGACCTTTTAAGGGCAGGTCACCCAGATCTAGGTAAACTCTTCTTGGCTTTTGAACCACCAGGAGACATTTCTTCTTGCCTCTTGACTTGCTGTTTCCTCCTTCTGCCATTTATTAATCTGGCTGGTTAACCATTGAACCCAAGGCAGCCTCCTCTTGTTCCCAATCCGGTTCTCCCTGTTGGCTTCAGAAAAGGGGCGCTCACTAAACAAACCTCCTGTTCTTTTGTTTCTTTTCACAGCTGAAATCAACTGATAAAAGAGGTGGGGCTGGGGTGCTGTTTGCCAGAAAGACACTCCCCAAAACCTGTGCCCTGGTGAGAGGGTGAGAAGTCCTTCCCAGGGCAGGCCAGTCATGCTTAGAAAGAAATTCATCAGCCATAACATGCACACACACAGCACACACACACACACACACACAGCTTAATCAGAGTGGTGGTATAACTTAGAGAAGGAGTTTATCATTTCTTCATTGAAAATGTCAGATTCCTTGTCTCTAAACACAAGCTTCCTCAATTAAAGAGGCGTGGTTTAGAGAGAAAGGGCCAGTTGGGGGTGGGGTAGGGGAAGAGAGCTGGAGGGATGGGAGAGGGGAAAGTGGTGTAAAGGGAGAGCCTTCTGTGTGGAGGGCTATGGAGCTTGACATCAACCCCGCTTTCCCTTAAATTGTTAGAATTCTCTAGAGCATCAGCTCTGTGAGGGCCAGCATCTTATTTATTCACTACCATATCCTCAGCACCAAGCTCAAAGTCTGGCAAGGGGTAGATGCTTAAATCTCTGTTAAATGAGAGACTGTATGAAATTAGTACCGTGGTCACTAGTCCCAGTCTTCTGGGGGTGATGGAGGCTTCACATTATTCACTGGTTACTTTTTCTGAAGCATTCAGAAGCCTTTGCCCAGTTAGGGAGAAAGCCATGAAGGACAAGGAGGACCCTCTTGAACCATGAACACAGCTCCAAAGAAAGCTAACAGCTTGTCTGTCAAACACTCAGGGACAGTGCCCAGCACAGCCCTCTACTGTGGCTTCCCACCTGTCATTGAACGGGACAGATTTCCTCCGTGGGTGTTTCTACTCTAATTAGACTCCCTCTGGTTGTGAGCACCAGTGTGTGTTGGGCATTTCATCTGCATTTCCTTAGTGCTCACGAAAGCTTTGTGACACGGTGTGCTCCCTTTACAGTTTACAGTGAGAGGCAAACGGATGTGTCAAGGTTGGAGAGCGCAGCGTGGCCCGTCCGAGGCTTGTCTGATGCCAGAGACAGTACTTTCTTCACCACACATGACTTTCTGCCTCTAACTAGCTCTGGGACCCGAGGCAGCCACTTCTCTCTTGGCCTCAGTTTCCACAGTCTCAAATCCAGAGAGCTGAACAAAATTACTTAGAAAAAGTTCTTCCACAGGCAGGTCTGGAACAGGCAACTTTATTTTCTCAGAACTTAATTTTGCTTCTTGTTGGCTTTTGTTTTATGTGCATTAGTGTTTGTCCTGCATGAGGGTGTCAGATGCCCTGGAACTAGAATTATGGATGGTTGTGAGCTGCCATGTGGGTACCGGGACTTGAACCCAGGTCCTCTGGAAGAGCAGCCAGTGCTATTAACGGCTGGGCCATTTCTCCTGCCCTTTATTTTGCTTCTTGAAGTTAAAAGAAGAACAGCATTTATTGAAAGCTGCTCAAAATGTTTCGGGCTTTCTCAACTCAGGGACACTTTTGAACACCCTACTAAGGCCTGGCCCTGCTCCTTTTTTAAAGAGTTGCTGCCCTTTACCCTGGGCTCCAGGCTCAGCTGGGTACTAGGACCAGCCTGACACCCTTCATGGTGGTTCCACACTAGTTCAGGTTGCTTTTGTGTGGATGTTAAAGCAGCCAGCCCTTTTCAGGGTAAGTTCCTGGCTTCAGGCAGCCTCCAGGGAACCTGAAAGCATATTTGCTCCTGAAGAGAACTTCACAGGATGAGACAGCTGCGGAAGGGGTGGCTTTCGAGGGGTGGGAATCCTGGGGACCAAGCAGCACTCATGGTGTGGAGTCTTAACTCAGTCCTTGTTGCCCAACTGAGAAGATTGAAGAAGTTCAGGATTCTCAGCACCAGGAGGAACACCGCCTCAGTTTCCCGACTGCTTCTGCAGCAGAGTCCTTGGTGAAGATGGCGGGAAGTCTAGTCTACCTTGTGGAGCCAGAGTTGGGTGGGAACCACTGCTCTCCCTTTTTTGCAGCCGACCCTGCAGCCTCCAATGTCGTCATCTAGAGTCCTAGAAAGGGAGTCACTTACCAAGCCTGACCCTCTAGCTGGGTGGTAGAGCTGGTACTCACACTGGTAACTGAGCAGCTGCCTGGATGTCTGATGCAACCATTAGGGAAAAAAAAGATGGTAGTTTGTGCTGGTCCAGAGAACCAAAATCTGGGGCAGTTATTTGAACATTTGGGCACTTTATTTAGGCTATCTTGAGGACCGATCATACTAAGACAAGGCCATGAGTGATGTCTGCTTTGCCCTGAAATGTCTGCACATGTGTACGCGCAACTGAGCACGCTCCCCCTAATAAATAAGTAAAATACACTTAAAAAAATTTTTTTTTGGAAATAGGGTCTCAATGTTTACTCATGGCTATCCTGGAACTTACTATGTAGACCAGACGGGCCTTGAACTTACAGAAATCTGCCTACTGTTGTCTCTCAAGTAAGAGCTGGGATTAAAGGCACCGTGAAGAGATTAGTATACAAGGACTTTGCGATCAGCAGTGGGATTTGTACTCTGAGAAGACTCTGGAGGGAGCACGTTTGCCCCTCCTGCCAGTGAGGGCGCAGGAAGAAGGGAGCACCTAGGAGACCAGATGCCAGGTCTGATGGCACCTTGGTCTCAGAGTTCCTCACCTCAGGAACCATGACCCAAACATTCTGCTGCTTGTAAGTTCCGCAGTTGAAGCATTTTGTTCTAGCAACTTGAATGGACCGATACTGACTACAAACACACTGGACAAAACCTGCTCTGTTGCTATGCAGTTTTAACACACATGATGCACTTTGGGGTATTCTTCACATGCCTTTTGGTATACACACACATGTGTTCAGGTTGAGTGGACACGTACGGGCACAACTGCTAGAATATGCTTATGTTCAGCATTAGTTGATGATGAGACCAAGCATGGATTAGTAGTAATTTGCATGTACAACCACTCCACATTTATTTTATAGACACTCCTCAGATAATCCCAATGAGTTGCAAAGGTTAAGGATCATACCTAAAGCTCACTGAGGATCATGGTGGAGATAAGAAGAGTCTCCATGTCCTGTCTAGCTTTACATCAATGTGACACAGCCATTTGGGGAGAGGGACCCTAAATTGAGAAGATGCGTCCATAAAATGTGCCTGTACGTAGGTCTGCAGTGCATGTTCTTAATTAATGATAGGTGTGGGACCCAGCCTACTGTGAGCAGTGCCACCCCTGGGCAGGTGGTCCTGGGTTTTATAGAAAAACAGGATGAGCAAGCCAGTAAGCAGCACACTCTTCCACGGCTACTGCATCAGTTCCTACCTCTAGTTCCTGCCCTGACTTTCCTAGATAATGGACAAGTGGGAATGAAATAAATCCTTTCTTCTCTTTTGGTCGTGGTCTTTACCCACAGCAATAGAAACCCTAACTAAGACTGCTGGGAACAGGCAAAAAGCACCTTGTCCTAAGTGCTGCCATTTTGACTTCAGACTGTATTTTGCCTGTAGGGTGAAACAAAGTTCAGGTTCCCAAGCCCTAGGGGAGCTGGGAACCTTCCAATAGCTGACCCACCTTTTCCTTAAACCATAGAAATAGTCATTATGCATCTTTAACTCTCTAGAAACATCATGGCTGGTCCTAACATCAGAAGGAACAAATGAATCTGATTGGTTGGACTGAAAAGCTTGTATCGTGTGTCAATTGACAGTGATGGAACATTCAAGGAAGCCCCTACTCTCTAAAGCCTGATGGGTGAAAATTGTAACTGTAACTTGGCAACAAATGTTAGTGGTTTTTGTGCTTAAATATTTGCTTCAATTGACACTGGGGTCACAGTTCAGCTCTGGAGTCTGTTCTAAAGCCCTGATCGATTGGCCTCTCCCCTACACCCCTACTTTTGCACTGCCCTGCATTAAATCTTGCCTTTCAGTAACCTCTTGTGTCTGCTTGGGTTGATTCAGAGCCTAGGACCACAACAAGACAATCCTCAAAGGGCTCATGTGTTGAAGGCTTGGTCTTCAGTCTATAGTCCTGTTGAGCAAGCTAGATCAGTTGAGTGGCTAGATCATGACAGAGCTAATCTCCTCAACTAATTAATCCATTGAGCTCACAGCTGAATGAGATAACATTTGGGGCCTGGCTGGAGGAGGTAAATTGCTGGAGGTTTGCCGTTGAAGGGTATATCTTGTGCCAGGTCCCTTCCTCTCCTGACTCGGCCTCATTCCTGGCCATGAGGTAAGGATCTTTCCTCCATCATGGTCTTCCGCCATGATGCTTCCGCCTTGCCACTGGTCTAAACACCAAGGATCTAGCCAACTATGACTGCAGCTCTGACCTTGTGAGCCAAGACAAATCTTCTCCTTCAGGATGCTCTCTCAGGCCTATGTCAAGTGATAAGAAAACTAACCAACACTTTAAGAGATAGCACACCAGCCCCACCGCCCATCCTTACTTTGAAACTCCTTATCAAAAGCTGATAAGACTCACTTTGAAACTCTTGTCAGACACCAGGGAAGGAAGAGGAAAGGGCGGTGTAGACCATATTTCAGCTGAGAGCCTCGTCTTCCGCTGGTGGAGAAGTAATGTGGCCATTTCTGCCCCTTTGCACAAGATCTCCCTCGGTTGGAATGTCCCCTTCCTTTGCCCACAGGCAAGTGGCAGACATCTTTCAAGATGTAATTCAGTATTGTCCTGCATTTCTGCAAGTTGTGCCCTGTTCTGTAGGCAGAATCACCTCACCCTCCCCTGGGGGTGGGCAGCCAGTGCCCTATAAGGATGCTGTTCCTTGAGGACCACAGGGCCATTACTCTACATGCATCCTTACTTGACCAGGTGACAGTGAATAGGACATGTACTGCTTGTCCTTTAGTCTTCTAACAGAGCAGTCTTTGCATAAAAGGTGCTCAGTCGATGCCTATTGTGCTAGTCTATAATGTGACTAAATCAACCTGTAATGTGACAGAATTAATAAGGGCATAAAACTATAGGAAGAAACACATGTTGTTCTGATTGTTCATCGAATGGCGGCCCATCCCAAACACAGTTGCTTTACACGGTGATGTACAGTAGGCTGCCATTCCTGGTTACAATTAGATAGAGGTCTATAGACACATGTTTCCTGTCCTGACCACCCACTCCCTGTCCTGGTACCTGTTTCCAAATTACCACATGGAGATTTAATATTATTTGTAAATGCTCGGCCGATACCTCAGGCTGCTAACTAACTAGCTCTTACATTTTAAGTTAACCCATATTTCTATGTATGCTTTGCTACGTGGTAGTACCTTTATTAGCATGGCATGTTCATCTCCTGCTCCCTCTGTGTCTGGCTTGCGTCTCCTCACTCTGCCCTTCTCCTTCCCATCATCCTTAGCCTGGTTGCCCCGCCTATACTTCCTGCCTGGCTACTGGTCAATCAGCTTTTTATTAAACCAATTCGAGTGACAAATCTTTACAGTGTACAAGAGGATTATTCCACAACAGAGGTCAGGACAAGAATTATCTGAAGATTCCATTAGACTGAGCATCCACGACAGCCCCTTTGCCACATATTTGGTGCTACACTGTAACGGCTAAAAGAACAAGCGCCTAGGTGGGCAGTCCTCTCCACATGGCCAACTTAGAAGCTGTCAAAGCTGAACAATAGCCAGACTTGTTATATGGCAGTGGCTTTCCTTCCACAACTTTTTTTTTTTTAAAGAGAGATTTGGACCATAGCTGCAAGACTTCCTGTGACGTCTTCAGAGTATACACAGCATTACTACTGCTACTCATGAATGGCCAAATGTAAGTCCCAGAGCAGGGTGGGTTAGGAGGTGGGGACTTTGCAAAGACGAGATACAAGTTGTTATGGTTAATCTCTTATCAAACCGGACTGGGCTTGGAAACACCTAGGAGACTGGTACAGCACACCTCGGGCATGCTCTGTGGTGTATTCTCACAGGTGACTAGATCCTGAGGGCTCCAACTTTAATCAGAGTTACTCCCTTGATGGAGTCATAATATGATGGCACCTGGGGGAGATGCAAAGCAGTAGGTGAAGCTTACTTAGTTGGAGGAAGTATATCCTTGGGGACATGTCTCTGAAGGCTCTATCTTTCGTTGGTCCATTTCCATAGTCCTTTCCTCTGCTTCCTGTCCACTGTGAGGCCAGTAGCCTCTTCCACATGCTCTTGCTTCCTCGGGCCCAGACATAATGGAGCCAGCACACACCTTTATCTCAGTACTTAAGGAGCAGAGGCAGAAGGCCAGCCTGGGCTGCTTAGCAAAGCCCTTTCTCAAACAAATCAATGTGAACCATAAAATGTACAACAAAACTCTGAGAATAATTAATACAGGGCAAAAAACACCTGATGTAAAATACATGTCTTTAAATAAAATACTTTATTTTAAAATAATGTTTCACTAGTGTTTTTGAGCCTCAGCTCCATATAATAGTTCACAACTATATACCTTATCATGGTAAGCCTTCAAAACTTTGGAAGTGTCTGTTTGGGGTCTGGGGTTCTGGCACATGCTTTTAATCCCAGCACTCAGGAGGCAGAGGCAAGCAGATCTCTGTGAATTCAAGGCCAGCCTAGTCTACAGAGCAAGTTCCAGGATAGTGAAGGCTGCATAGAGAAGCCCTGCCTTGAAAAACCAAAAACCAAACAAACAAAACAAAAAAACCTTGGGAGCAAATCAGTATTCATGAGTCTCTACAAAATCAAGAGACAGAAAATGACCAGATTCCATGACACACCCACTAGGAGCAGAGACTTGGCTAGGGGCAGCTCTTCAAGCAGTTAGTAAAATCTGCAGCAATTTTGGTTCAGGTGCCCAATTTTTCTGCCCAGCTCCCTGAACTTAACGAAGGTGCTGGGGTTGGATGAGGGACCAGCCGAGCAATGTCTTACATGTAGTGTTCAATGCTGTCATTTATAATAGCGAACAATTAGGAAAGAACCTGGATTGTCTGTTAGTCAGCTTTGCACTATTGTAACAAAATACTGAGATAATCAGTGTAAAAAGAAGAAGACATGGCTTTAGCTTATAGTTTGGAATTTTTTTTTTTGTCTTTTTGAGACAGGATCTCACTTTGTAGCTCTAGCAATCCTGGAAATCACTATATAGACCTGGCTGGCCTTGAACTCACAGAGATCCACCTGCTTTCTGCCTCTGCCTCCTGAGTGCTGGGATTAAAGGTGTGCACCATCACCACCCGGTCATGGCTTGGAACTTTCAATCTATAGTGGTTGGCAGCTTCGTCTGGGTCTGTGCTGAGGCGGCACACCACAGTACGATTGCATAGTGGAACATTCTTTTCACAGCAGACAGAGGCGAAAGACAGACGGGAAAGGGCCAGGGTCTCATCTCCCCTTCAAGGGTATGCTTTCAAAGGCTCTTGTAGAGGACCTGGGTTCAATTCCCAACACCCACAAGGGCAGCTCACAACCATCTGTAACTCCAGTTCTAGGGAATCTGATATCCTCTAGCCCACTTGGGGCATGTAAAATCACACAACACACATACACACACATAATTATTTTTAGTCTTAAAAAAAGTCGGGGGAGATACACTTTCGATGACCTAATTCCTTTCCACTAGGATCAAACTCCTAAAGTTTCCACTCCTTACTTTTTTGTTGTTGGTGGGTTTTTTTTGTTTTGTTTTGTTTTGTTTTTCAAGACAGGGTTTCTATGTGTAGCTCTGGCTTTCCTGGAACTCATTCTGTAGTCCAGGCTGGCCTCGAACTCACAGAGATCCGCCTGCCTCTGCCTCCCGAGTGCTGGAACTAAAGGTGTGCGCCACCATCCATTTCCATTCCTCAACATAAGCACAAGCCATGGACTGAGCCATTAGCCCACGAATCTTTAGGGAGAGCACTGCAGATCAAAACTATAGCAATGTTCGTCACCAGAGACCTGTTATGTAACTACTTGGTGGACAATTATGCAATGGTAAATACTACTTCACAAGTCTAAGGGATGACATGAGCAACCAGCTTCAGTGAGGAAAGGGTCACTATTGTAAATATGTTCAAATGCACACACACATAAAGAAAGGCTAGGTGACTGTATGGCATAATTGTTAGGATCCTGCCCTCACTCTTCTGGCATCTTACATCATCAGGGAGCACTGGTGACTATGTACCCACCGCATGGTCATGCAATCCCTGCCTTAAAAAGCCAGACTCGGACCCCCCCTCCCCCCACGCTCTCTGTTTCCTCTCTGTTCCCTCCCCTGCCAGGCCTGGCTCCTCTCCTATTTCCCCCCCTCTCCCCCAACCCGTTTTCCCTCCTAATAAAGCTCTGAAAAGATACCACTGGGTTCTGGCCGTGGCCAGTGACTTTGCTGCCGGTAACCAGCACCAATAATTTCAGCAGTAGGTCTAGCCGTGTAGTGGAACCATGAGAATGCCTACATTTCCTTCTTCGTGCCTTTCATGTTTGCCAGGTTTGACATGGTGACTGTATATAGTTTTTATCATCACAAAATAAGAGTAGATGTGAGATGAAACTCCACTGGCAAGTTGGGGCTCTATCCTGGGCACCAAACTTTTACCCCTGAAGCTTTTTACCCTGGTGCTGCCTAGGATAAACCTAAGCATTCCTGGTATATATGAAGTCACATTGCCAACAGCCTTAGAGCACAACTCTAAGGTTGTTTCTTAACTTCTTCTCCAGACTTGGTTATCTGCCCTGCTAAATGAGAGGGTTGGACAGTAGAATCCAGTCTGTGGAACTCCAGAACCGCAAGCACCTTCCTTATGCCGTTTGATCCTCTCAGAAGCCCCAAAGCTAATAGGTACAAACCGGATCTTATCACTCTTTGACCTCAGAGAAAGGAGAGGTTCTCTGGCCTGGGGTAGCACAGATGTTGAGAAGAGTAGAAATTCCAGAGCAGGTCTCCAGGCTTTCCACCCCGGGCTATCTGCCTCATCAGGATTCCTTTTGTATAGTAACAGGGAAGGCCTGTCCCTTCATAAAACCCCAGCCAGTGTCTTGCTTGACTAGGAGACCCCAGATACCAGGGCTAGTATCTCTTCCTCACTTCTGTTTTCTGAAAGGCTTCCAGGCCGCTCTCACGCCCCCCTCTAAGCATTCTCTCTTCCATTTCCTCTGCTCCTCTTCTGCCCTTGTCTGTGGGCCACACTCCGGTGGGTCAGCATCTGAAAACCAGAATTGAAGAAGGCCCCAAAGGTCACTGTCCGGAGAAGCCCCTGCCGGCCTTTCATAGACTCTCTCAACTGAAAAGTCCTTCCACAATGCTCCCCAGGGGGCCCGGAGCCAGGGTGTGAAGGCTTCCTTTCCCCCCCCCCCAGGAGCCACGGTGCTTCTGCTAGGTGACCGGCATTCATTGAGGGAGAGCGCAGAGGCTGCCTGGTGTGAGGCAGCATGACTCAGAGTGCGCACAATGGAAAGATCTGAGCATTCCAAAGGGAAAGAAAACCAGAAATGCCAAGGCAAGTGACAGCAGAAAACGCCAGGGCACAACAAATCTCAGGGGCCAGGAAAAAGTCAGGGGTGGGGATTTCTCCCGAGAGGACTACACCACGAGGCAGCTGTGAGTCAAAGCCTGGCCAGCTCTCCTGAGACGCTCTCCCACCTGCTGGGAGTCCTTCCTTTTCTGTGTCTGGGTTCAGGTATCAACCTGTTCCCCCCAACAACAACCAGGAGCCCCCTCTGTACTGGCTAGCCAGAATGACTGTGCCTGGTCGCTGTACCGCACCTTGCCGGCTCATCAGCACAAAGTGACTTGTGGGTTTTTTTTTCCAAAAATCAAAGTTCTGATCATTTTCTCTTAGGATTCTTCCCACCTGCACTAAGAAAGAGAAATTGGATCTTCTTTTGCCCACAAAGTCAATTGCTTTTATTTTATGTAGGAATTAAGGAAATGAGTGACCCATTCCTAACAGCAACTCATTGAGTAATACACACACACACACACACACACACACACACACACACACACACACACACACATTTTTTGGTTTTTTGAGACAGGGTTCCTCTGTGTAGCTTTGTCCCTTTCATGGAACTCACTCTATAGCCCAGGTTGGCCTCGAACTCATAAAGATCTGCCTGCCTCTGCCTCCCGAGTGCTGGGATTAAAGGTGTGTGCCACCAGTGCCCGGTGAGTAATGTATTTTTAAACAAGGAACAAGCGAAAATATTAAAGATTCTCTCTGTAAACCTTAGTGGAAGCTTTGTTAATAGAGGTATTTAAAAACAGGACTGTATTCAGTTTGATGAAATACTTTGTGTTGGGACCCAAAATGACTTATATTCGGAAACTATTAAAGCATTTTTAAGTCCTATACTTGTCTTGCCCTCCAAATGCAATTCCTTTGTGTTAATGAATATTCCGTCATGTGTGTCCAATGTGACAGGGTCTCACAATAAGAAGTTGCATTCCTTTGTTTCTGGGAGACGATGAAATAAATAATCTCATGTAAATGAAAAAAGGGTTCTTCTTAGATTCATGCATCAAAGAACTGTAAGCCTCAGACCTCAAAAATGATTCCCCCAACATGGTCACCAGACCCAATCTGATGTCACAGCCCCTCTAAAGCTGGTTCGAATCAGTTGCACAGCAGGTTAGCACTCGCTGCAAAGTTGGATCATGTGCTCCCTTTAACCATCACAACATCCCGAGGCGATGTGTAACCTCTATTTTCAAACCAAGAGACCGAGTAAGAGTCAAAGAAAGACTCCAAGACGACAGAGCTAGCAAAGAAGACTAACAACAGACTGCTAACCCTGAGATTTTCTTCACACTAGAACTTACCCTTTAAATGGTTGTCTAGTCTCGTCTCAAGCCTTTCACACACCAGTGTCACCTCCCTAGGCAGCCCCTTCCACTCTGAGGTCATTTCTGCTGTTGTCTAGACTTCTTGTTTGTATTGTGTTAGACTTCCTTCTAAGGTCCAACCTCCGATCTCCCGATCTCCCCCTAAGCATGATTCCACAGGTGTGGACCAAGACCCCGAGGGCCCTAGGATATGCTCTGGGTCAGCAGACGCTGACTCTGGCATGCAAGGAGTTACCATTTGGAACCATCTTGCTAAGTGCTCAGTTCCTACACTGCCAAGGCTGAAAGAACACTGGGTTTCAGGAGGTGTTAGGGAATGGCTAGTACAGGAAGAAGAGGCAGAGGGTGAGCCACAGCTCCCACAACACAGACTCAGCTCAGGAAGGAGACACAAGTTCTGATAAGAAGCCGTCTCCAGGTCCTACCCAGTGACAGTCTGAAAGCTGTTTCCTGGTTCTTGGATGGCAGTGACCTGGAAATGCAAACCACAGAAATGCTGCCAAGGAGACATCGCCAAGTTCCTCAGACAGCTACGTCCTGTGCCTCTGCAGCCCTTTGTGTATACCTCTTGGCCATGGTACTCCATCACGAGCTGTTCACACTAGTAGTCTCCCCTCGGGACTATGATTCTGCCATGTAGGAATTGGCAAACTGTGGCTCATGACCTGTTTGTGTGAATAAAGTTTTATTGGCACACAGCCATGACTATTTTTATAAGTAAAGTTTTACTGAAACATAGGCATGTACACTCATTTTTGCGTTGCCTATGGCTGTTAAGTGGTCTTAACAGAGTCTGCACAAGCTACACAGATTAAACTGTTGGCTTTGTATCTCTCTACCAAGTTTTTTACAATTTCCTGATGTTGAGAGTGAAGATGAAGTCATCTTGTCTCTCTTTGGAGTTTTGTATCCCACTGGCTTTGCCGGAATTCCTTTATCTGTAAAATAGCAATGATAGTGTTGTTATAGACACGGGACGTACTGGGATACAACACAGAGTAGTATCTGGTATAAACAGATACTCAAGAAGGTCAATCCATACGAAAAGGACGAATGCAAATGGAAACACTTCGTGAACTAGACAATACTTTATGATGAAATGGTGGGTCGTGGTTACCGTCAAATACCAGAATGTTCTGGAACAAAGTCTGCTCTGCCCTCTGAATTTCCTGATCCCGATTTTATGAGGGAAATCTTCCACGTTGTATTAATGTCATCTAATTTATATTCCAACTTTTACATGGCTCCTCTTTAGCTCTCTCTCCACATCAACCTTGAGGCCCCACTCCTTGTGTTCAATCTCAAGTTCCCCAAACAAGAGCTCCCAGACCCTAACTTCTCTGGGTGGAGTCAGCCTAGATAAACTCAAACATTTCCCAGATCTCCTCTCCTTTGCACAGCCCCTGCTGTGGCTGTCTAGAGGAAAAGCTGCTAAGGGATTTGGGAAGTAGTACAATCATCCTATTTGAAGGTTATTGCCAAGCCCCAAGTGCCACCACAGCTCATGTGCATGCACCATCACTGACCTATTTGCTCCTGGGAGGTACCCCTCAGCCATTGTCTTAGTCTGGTTTCTATTGGTGTGATAAAAACACCTTGACCAAAAGCAACTTGAGGAGGAAAGGGTTTGTTTGGCATACATGTCCAGGGTCACAGTCCATCAAAGGGGCCATAGCAGGAAGTGAACAGAAGCCATGGGGGAATGCTGTATACAGGCTTGCTCCTCATGGCCTGCTCAGCCTGCTTTCTTAAACAACCCAGGACTACCTGCCCAGGTGTTATACCATCCACAGTGGACTGTGCCTTTCTACATCAATCATTTAAAAATAAAATGCCCCTTAGATTTGTCGACAGGCCAATCTTATGAGGGAATTCTTTAAATTAAGATTCCTTTTTCCCAGATATTTCTACGTTTGTGTCAAGTTGACAGAAAACAGCCAGGACAACTGTCACCACGACCAAGGCAATTTTTAAAAAGGAAAGCATTTCACTAGAGAGGGGCTTGCTTACAGGTTCAGGGACTTAGTCCATTATCATCATGGTAGGGAGCATGGTGGCAGGCAGGTGAGGTGCTGGAGAAGTAGCTGAGAACTATATCCTGATCCATAGGTGGAAAAAGAGAGAGAGAGAGAGAGAGAGAGAGAGAGAGAGAGAGAGAGAGAGAGAGAGAGAGAGAGACTGGGCCTGGCATGGGCTTTTTAAACCTCAAAGCCCACCCTCAGTGACAGACTTCCACCAACAGGCCACACCTCCTAATCCTTCTCAAATAGTGCCACTCCCTGATGACTAAGCATTCAAATACATGAACCTATGGGGCCATTATTCAAATTGCTACAACAACTGTCCACTTGACACACAAACACATCATTACGAACTTCACTCCTTCCCTTTTCACTTGTTCATAAGACGCTATGTTAATGTTGATAATAATATTAGTATCTGTCTTAGGGTTTCTATTCCTGAGACAAAACATCTGGAGGCAGGAGCTGATGCAGAGGCCATGGAGGGGTGCTGCTTACTGACTTGTTCGTCATGGCTTGTTCAGCCTGCTTTCTTATAGAACCCAGGACCACTAGCCTGAGGACAGCACCACCCACAGTAGGCTGAGCCCTCCCCCATCAATCACTAATTAAGAAAATGCCTTACAGGCTTGCCTACAGCCCGATCTTATGGAGGCATTTTCTTCATTGAAGTTCCCTCCTCTTGGACTATTTTTGTTTGTGTCAAGTCGACATAAAATTATCCAGAACAATATTATAATTTTTCAAAGTCCCATAATCTTAAAATCTTTCAACACTTTAAAATATCCCAAGTCCCTCCCTCCCTCTCTCTCTTGTTTATATGTGTATGATGTATACTATGTATACGTATATGTATGTATATGTATACATTCATCCCCTTGTATTAGAATTCCTAACCACTCCCCCAGCTACATGACCGCGTGTGCGCTGGCAAAATGCTTAGTCATCCTAGGGCCTTAGGTCCTATGTAATCCGTATGCTGCGTGATCATGTAACTTTTGAGCAGTGTGATCACATAATCTATGTGCATTCATGGCACAGCTACGTAAGCCCATATGCACATGTGCGGGGGAGGGAGATTCTATAAAAACGCTTACCCCTCCCCTCTCTTCCTGCATGATCTTTCCATAGGCCTAAGCACCCGCTTCTATTCCCTTCCCTTAATAAACTCTTACAGTGGGTTTTGTTGTACCTTGTGGCTTTTCTCATACGGTAAACAGCTCCACTTAATGAATAACACCTTAGCTCTGTTCATCTAGAGAAGCCTGACTAAACACAAGGTCTGGTAAGAAGTCTCAAAAAAACCTCACTAGTTCTCCAAGCTGGACGGGGCTAGAATCCTTTCTTTGATCTGTCGTTGGCATCCTAGCTAAGGTAAACAGACATTTGTTTATGTCTCATGCAACCCATGGGAACTGTCGTGACTGTAGTGGGCTCTGAAAATTCACGGGTGAGCTGGAGAGGTGACAGACACCACATGGACACCACACGGTCACTAATGGAAAGCAGAGGCAGGGCTTTCTCCAGAATGGCTTCACCAGGAGGCCCTTTGACTTTGCTGTGCCTCAAGCTGAAAAGGATGGGTGGCAGCCCAAGTCTTGCCTGATTTGCATACACAGAAAAGCTCTAGATTACTTCAACAGAGGGGACTTGAACATAGCCGGGAACCACAGCCCCCTGAACTGATTCCTAGTCTTGGGTCCTTTCTCAACCTCGTGATCATGTGACTGCAAGGGGGGTGGATCCCTCCAGGAAAGAACCTACTGCTCAGCCAATATGTCTACAATAAATCTCCCCGACCCCCCAGTTTTTTCTCAAAGAAACCTGAGGGTATTAACCAGTATGACTCTATGGGAGAAATAAGGAAATTACAAACCTTTCAGGATTCGCTAAGTATTGGCTCTGAACTGCCACCCATTTTTTTGTTTTTTTTGTTTTTCGAGACAGGGTTTCTCTGTGTAGCTTTGTGCCTTTCCTGGAGCTCACTTGGTAACCCAGGCTGGCCTCGAACTCACAGAGATCCACCTGCCTCTGCCTCCCAAGTGCTGGGATTAAAGACGTGCGCCACCAACGCCCGGCAAACTGCCACCCATTTAAGGAGAGTGTGACTTACTTCCTGGATAGGAGTTCATAGCAATCAGAGGCTCAGTGGAGTTTGTGGGGCGGTGTATCTCACAATGGGATAGCCCTCGGCCAAGCAGCTATTTCCTCAGCCCCAGAACTAATGCTTTTAGAAAGAGACAGAGCAGTTTTCAGCAGAATCCCACGCTGACTTCTTTCTGTGCAGAGTACAAGCTTTGATGGTGAGACAAGTCATGTGGGAGCCAGTAGCACCCCCTCTACCTACGAAGAAATTTTGGAAGACATCACAGAAATTGGAGCCTGCAACATGGACTTTGAAAGATGCAGGGATGGTGAACCTAATCACATCCCCCATCCAACTAGCTTGCTTGGCCTTTGCCAACATGCATGGACCACAGGGAATAACAGCGGATTATTTTAAACTTAATTGAGTGATAACCCTAATGCAATTTTTCCAGATGTGGTTTTGTTGCTAAGGAAACCAATACAACTTCTGGCAGTCATTGATCTGGCAAACTTGTTTTTTCCCTCTGTGTATCCTATAATAAAGTCCATCAGAATCAGTTTGTTTTTAGCTAGCATACCCAGCAACACACCACTGTCACATCTCAGGCCTGCAACTCCTCAGATCATAATCATAACCTAATCTTAGGGGCTTTAGCAGCCTCCATGTTCTATGTGCTGTGGATATAATGAAAACTGGTCTTTGATGAGCACAAATAGCTATTATTCTGGATATCTTGTTGAGAATATGCAAGCAGATCAAGGAAAATGAATCCCATAGAAATTCAGGGCCTAGTTATTTTGGTATGACTTCTGTGGGTCTGAGCATGTGAAGATGTTTCACCCAATGTGGAGAAGATGTCGCATCTGGCTTCTCTGACCACTATGCAGATGTGGAATGCCTGGTAGAGCTCTGGAAGTGGAGAAGCCTTTGGGTGTGCTCTCTCAACACATCTATTGAGTAACCAAAGGACTGCTGAGTGCAGGCTGAGAAATGAGAAGACTTTGAAAAAAGATCCAAGCTCCTAGGCAAGTTGTTCTTCCGTCTGAAGTGGATTCACATGCACACTTGTGTTGGGAAGGTAAGGAAGCTGTGCAGAACTGTTTGCAGGTCCTTATCGCTAAGTCACAACATGTTAGGACTTGGGTACCAAACTATGCTCGCTAAGGAAAGTTTCTGCTTTGCTACTGGGCCTAATTGAACCTGAATTCTCCACCGTGCAACCCACGTGACTGTCGTGAGCTGAGTTTGGTTTCTGTGAGTTCCACTCTGCTCGTCTGTGTGTGCTGTTCCCACCGCTTTTCCTGCGGAGGCACAGAAATGTCAAATTAGCACCAAATTCAAAGCCTTACCTGGACACCTACACCTGTCTCTCCATGGTCCCCAGTAAGTGGATTACTTTTGACTGTGCCTTTCTGGATCATCTGTTGCTATAACAAAATAGCAGTGCTGGGAGCTAGATAATTTGTAGAGGATAGAAGTTTATTTGGTTTAAGGTTCTAGAGACTGGAGAGCCTAAGCACGGTGCAAGCATCTGCTCAGTGGGCAGGCAGGCCTTTGCGCTGCCCTGAAGTCTGGTGGAGGGCATTACCTGGTGAGCCAGAGCAAGCTTGCTTGTTGTGTGATACTTTGTGTTCTGACAAAGAAAACTTGCTTGGAGTCAGAGGGTGGAGCCAGCCGCTAGTTAACCATAGAGGTCTGAAGGTCTGAACAGAGAGGAGACAGGAAGTGATAAGATGGGGTGGAGAAAGGATCTAGGCCTTTTTGGTTGAAGGAAGCAGAGAGGTAGGAAGTGACTATGGCTGCTCCCCTGCTTCTCTGATCTTTCAAGTTACCCCACCTCGCATATCTGACTCCTGGTCTTTACTGATACAATTAATTAGATTTACGTATCACATGGTACCTTGGATTTCTATGTCTCTGTAAAGCCATTAATGCCATCACTGAGACCCATCTTCCTGATATCATTTAATCCTATTTACGGCCTCAAACTCTCACTTTCAAATAGCATTGGCAAAGGTTATTTATGAAGGACTCAGTCAAGCCTTAGCACACATCTTCTCTTTCTCAGCCACAACTGTGACGGCCCATCCTAAAACAAGGCCTCGATTCAGTGTCAGTCAGAATGGCTCGGCCTCCCTCTTCAAACCCAGGCTGGAAAAACTGCTCGTTAGATGTGTGACTCTATTTAATTTCCACAACAGCTCTGCCGAACAGAGTAAATTTCCCAGTTTTACGGAGGCAGAACCTGACAATGGAAGCAGTTTGCCCAGCGCCTCACACCCAGTCTGTGGAAAGCAGAACTGGAACCCACTCATGCGCATCTGACTCCAGAGCCCAACCACAGCCTGCAGCCTGCGGAGGTCTTGGCCGAGCTGCACCCAGGGCCTCCCTTAGGAAGAATCACCCCAGTCAGTTTTTCCACTGCTTCTTGACTAACACAGCCAATGAGGCTTCTGGATCTTCCCATTTCTCAGTGGCCAGTGTGAGTTAATAGTGAACTATAAAACATGCTTAACTCATGAAATATTTCAAATATGTGGTGATATCTAGAGAATAACATAGCAGACATTCTTATACTCAACATAAAAAAAATGCCTTATTCTTTTCCTTCGGCTTAATTTTATTTCATATCCCTTTGTTTTGTTTTGTTGAGATAAGGCTTCATGTGACCCAGGCTGGCCTCAAACTCCTGATCCCCCTGCCTCCGCCTCTCTAATGCTTCAATTATAGGCATGTGACACTGTGTTTGTCTTTTATTTCATATCTTAAAATATACCCTGGGGACCTGGGTTCAATCTCAGTATTGCCAAGAAAAAAAATATATAAATTGTTTTGTTTTTTAGCATTTTTGCAAACATCCATCAATATAAACGGGCCGGTAACCTGTGCTGTTAGAATGCAAACAAATAGCAAAGCACAATTAAAATTAATAAATTTGAATTATGTGTTGAGAGAAAAGGCAATTCTAAGGGCACAAAGACAACATAGTAGCATCTGTGTGCATTGAAAAGATCAACAACAGACTTCCACCAACACTCAGAGCTGGGCGTCTCATCCCTGACTGGATGTGTCCCTGAGTCTCTCTGTTCCTGCCTTCGCTTTCCCTCTTACAAACAGTCCTGAAGTCCTAGCTCATCTCCCTCCAACCGACCTCCTGGCCCCAGCAACACATCCTTGCTAGCTGGACTCTAAATCCATCCGGTAGTTCCCAACGGTCTCCGTGTGTCAGGGTGTCATCGAGGGTCTTCTCCTGGGAGGATGTTCGTTATGTTCATGCACACATATGAATTTAGATCTGAATTGCTTCGGTAGCACATCATTGTGTGTTTGGGATGCCCCACAGCCTGCTTGGGTGATAAACCATGAAAAGGATCACTGAGATGGGTTTGGGCGAGCACGCATGGAGTTGGAGTGCTTCTTAGCAGCGTGGACTGTGTAACTATGGAATGCCGCTTCAGTGTCTTCTGAAATGAAGATGCTCCCGCTTTTTATGGCCCAGCAACTCACCCTGTGGGAGAATCCTAATGGAAGAGTGCCCAGCACGGATGCACAGTACACAACACAGGTAAGAGTTGTTGTCCGAATCTTAGATGGTCTTTTAATAAAAAACCCAAAGCCAGATATTAGGGTGAAAGCTGAAAGATCAGAGAAGCAAAGCAGCAGCCACTAGTTCTTTTTTTTTTTTTTTTTTTTTTTTTTTTTTTTTTTTTTTTTTTTT
>CABHPR010117228.1:0-27418 GCA_902168415.1 Peromyscus melanophrys
TGCCCTAAATGCCAGAGCTTATTAACTAGTCTAGTCAACCTCAGACTACTTCGTTAATCTTCCTAGCTCACAAGAGGAGATTCTGGGCTTTTCCGGGTCAGAAGGGAACAGACAGCAATGAGAAAGATGATTTAGCTGAAGGATGTTGGTGTTGAGACACTACAGGATGTACGAAGGCTTCTTTGGCAGTAAGGGGATCAGCTTGATGGACCCAACTCTGAACAGCCTTGCAGAAGCCCTTTTATTAACTGTTGCAAAGGGACTTTTAACATGGGTGTTGATGGCTGTGGTGGCCCACATCTTTAATCCCAGCACTCAGAAGGCAGGGGCAGGCCGATCTCTGTGAGGCCAGCCTGGTCTACAGACCAAGTTCCAGGAGCTACATAGACCAAGTCATTTCCCGCACAACAAAACCTCCTATCTGATCTCGGTATTTGTAAGAATTCCAGGTTTGCCAGGAATGTCTTATGACTGTTATGCTAAGGCTCTGAAATTCCCAAGGAAGAGTAACCCCATAGATCTCAGATAACAATCACTGATTCTCCCTCCCCACCCCACCCCCGAAACAGGGTTTCTCCATGTAGTTTTGGTGCCTGTCCTGGATCTCGCTCTGTAGACCAGGCTGGCCTCGAACTCAGAGATCTGCCTGGTTCTGCCTTCTGAGTACTGGGATTAAAGGCGTGCGCCACCGCCACTCGGCTCAATCACTGATTATTTACAGATTACTTGAAGGCCTAAACAGCCATTGCGCCAGAGAAAATATCAGGTGCAATGGCTCTTCTAATTTTTCTACTACAAAAACAGGGATGCTATGGTACCAATCATGACCAGTGTTCCTGCATCTTTATGTGGAGTGGGAGCAGAGATCTCTGGTGGCATGCCTGGTTTGCCTGGTTGTCCCTACACAGAGGCAATAAGGACATGGCCTCTTCCCCCAGAATGTATTTTTTAATGTATATGCATGTGTTTATGTACACAGTGGCTTAAGATTGATACTAATACCCCCCTCCATTCTCTCCACCATATTCACTGAACAGGCTTTCTCACTTGAACCCAGAGCTCACCAATTAGCTGGTCTGGCAGTTCCTTGCTTTGAGGCTCCTGTCTTCCACGTCCTTAGTAGTGGGACTAGAGGCAGACTGCAATGCCTACTCTACATTTATTTAGGTGCTGGGGCCTGAGCTCTGGACCTCAAGCTAGTGAGGCAATCACTTTACCCACTGAACCATCTTCCCAGCTGCCTCAAATTAATTCCCGAAAAGAGTGTAACTGCTGCTACAATGTTTTAGTCTCAAATCTGGGCGTGGGTGCTCCCCATCTGTAATCTCAATACTCAGGAGGTGAAAGCAGGTGGCCATCCTAGGTTACATGGCAAGATCCTCTCAAAGTTTGTGGTTTAAACAGACACATCAGTATCAGTGCACACCTTTAATCCCACCACTCGGGAGGCAAAGGCAGGCAGATTTCTGTGAGTTCGAGGCCAGCCTGGGCTAAAAAGTGAGTTCCAGGACAGCTAGGACTGTTTCACAGAGAAACCCTGTCTCAAAAAAAAAAAAAAAAAAAAAAAAGAAAAAAAAAGAAAGGACAAATCTTTACTGCCAATTTAGGAATATTCAAATTTCTTAGCAGGGCGTGGTAGAACATGCCTGTAATCTCAGAGTCGAGAACTCCAGAGCATGGACCTTCAAGTTCAAGGCCTGGTCTACACAGGAAGTTCCCGTTTTCCCCACTGTTGTTGTCTTTGAATTACTCAGGTCCAAAACTCCTTTGACAAAAATAATTTACTATTTTTATTTTATGTACATTGGTGTATGTATGAAGGTGTCAGTTGGAGTTACAGAAGACAGTTGTGAGCTGTCACATGGGTGTTGGGAATTGAACCCGGGTCCTCTGGAAAAGCAGTCAGTGCTTTTAACCGCTGAGCATCTCTCCAGGCCCCCAAGAAACCCATTTCTTTTTTTTTTTTTTTTTTTTTTTTTGGAGACAGGGTTTCTCTGTGTAGTTTTGGTGCCTGTCCTGGATCCTGCTCTGTAGCCCAGGCTGGCCTCGAACTCACAGAGATCCGCCTGGCTCTGCCTCCCAAGTGCTGGGATTAAAGGCGTGCGCCGCCCCACCGCCGCCGCCACCACCAGGCTCACCACCATTTCTTATTGTAATACAGACAATTAACAATTTCTAGAAACTATAGTTTTCAACTGTTGATGAGCACCAAGCAAAAGAATCGCCAATTTAGCATGGCTTTTTTTTTTTTTTTCCTTCTCCCCTTTGAGACAAGGTCTCACTAGGTAACAGCCCAGGCTAGCCTTGAATTTGTGATCTTCCTGTCTCAGACTCCCAGGTTCTGGGATTATAGGTGCGTGTGCTACCCCTAGAATTTTATCAAAGATACTGTGACTTTCAGACAGTAATATACAGACCCTATCCTTCTAGCCTTTTAAAAATTTCTAGAAAAATGTGTGTGTTCTGCCTGCCTGCCTGCATTTGTGCATATGCATGCCTTTGCTGGCCAGAAAAGGGGGTTGGGTCTCCTGGAACTGGAGTTAGACAGTTATGAGTCACTATGTGGCTGCTGGGAACTGAACCCAGGTCCTCTGCAAGAGTAACAAATGCTCTAAACTGCTGAGCCAACTCTCCAGCCCCTTAAAACTTTTTTTTTAAACCTTTAAATGTATGTATGTTTGTGCTGCGGCAAGTGTGTGGAGGGCAGAGACAACGTGCAGGAGTTTTCTCCTTCTGCCACATGGAACCTGAGGCTCTCACTCAGCTGTCAGGGAAATGCCTTTACCCACTGGACCATCTTCCCTGGAACATTCTTTGCGTACAGATCACCAAAAGTAGTGTGAATGACATGGTACTTTGATGCCCACTGATTTTCAAGGATAGCCCTGTGCTTAACCGGTCCAGGTCTTGCTGCCTAGTAAACAAATTCACTAGTGGGGGCTGGAGAGTTGGCTCAGGTGTTAACTTGTTACTTGTTACTCTTGCAGAGGACCTGGGTTTGATTCCTAGCACCCATATGCCTCCTCAGGCACCAGGCGTGCACAGATTATACAGACACAGTACACATGCACACAAAACATCTACATGCACATAAAAACATCACCAAGTGGCCAGTTTCTTCTGTCCCTTGTGAACTAAATAAAGGCACTTCCAGGGTAGACTTCCCGCCCCTTCACCCCGACTGTGTACCCAGCACTAAGCACAGGGCAGCACACTTGAGGCCCGGACAGCAGTGCGGACTGCAGCCCACCCCAGCCCTAGTGTCCCTCTTATCCTGCAGTCCCTTGCACTAATGCCTGCTTGCACGCCTGACAACACAGATCAGAACACAAACCCATTTCCGGGTTTTGACCTGAGTTTTGTCTACAACTTTCAAGAGCCATAATGTCCTCTGCCATATGGTCTGCAGCATCTGCTTTGGAGGGACACAGATGTCTTTAAATGGCAGGGCTTAGGGCATTCCTACCTCAATTCCAAGATGTCTGTAGGGAATGGCTCCATCTGCCTCTAAGGAAAGGAGACTTTCAAGTTACTACTTTTCCTTCTGCAGGGAGCGCTCAGAGCTGCCTTCTCCCTACAGGAAGAAAAGCAGCGCTAAGTCTGGCTGGGCTCTCTCAGCCCCTGGAGGAGGGGAAGAACAAAAGGCAGCTACCTGCACACTTGGAAAGAAGACTCCACACATTGTTATAATCAGAAACTTAGTTTATTTTGAATAAACCACTCAACTTTGAGCAGATGACATCGCCTCAACTTTTCTTTGAAGAAAACCAAGGACGTGGTCAGTTCATGGAAACACGTCTTTCTCTACCCTTTGCAGGGCCAACACCAAACCAAACCACACCCCTGCCTGACCTTTAAGATGGCCCTGATAATGTTTAGCAAAGGACAGCCACTGAGGACACCAGAGGAAGGTCTCCACGGTGAAGAACCACCAGCTGTGGCTGCAGAGCTTCCCGCAGTGCCAACAGTCAAGGTCACAGCCTATGAGTAGGAGCCCGGCAGCTGTGCAGTTGAGAAAGCGCCCAAGGGGGTTTAGGCTGCAGAGCTGCAACTCTGCTCCTGTGTCATGGCAGTGCCACTGATGGAGAGGTCTGTATCAACACAGAATTCACATGCCACCCCTGGGCCCTGGAGCAGGAATACTCCTTGTTTACAATTCGCTCCCACTGTTATTTTGGGTTCAATCACTATATACCAAAGTACTTCTCCCAGTCCACCCCACAGTCTCTCACTTGTCAGGACAACATGAAGAGACAAAATCCGAGGAGGTGAAAGAACGTGCAGCTGGCCAAGTACTCCAAGAGTCACAGCTGTCACCGTCTTGAAGAACAACTCAATTTTACAGCTTTACGTGGTACCTAGGTAATTGCTGACTGGAGGTGAAAATGTATGACTATCAAAGAATCTGCTTCATAATAGTCACAGATTTCTCTATAGGCTCTCCTAGGAGTTCAAGGAGGCCCTGTCAAGTATAGGCAGCTCTGCCAGTCTCAGAGGGGAGGCACTGAACAAAGCCATGGAAACCCCAGAGATCACAGATCTAACTTTTCAAAGGCCCACAGGACCAGGTTCAAGACAGGAAGGACACCAGGCAAGCTGCCTGTTCCCTTGCACTTGACTGTGCAAGAACTGGTCCTTTCCTCTGGCCAGCCCCTTCTAGTAAAGGAACTGGGACCACAAACCAGGGATTCTCCTGGCCTTAGACTCCCAGACCCTAGAGATGGGGTCCTCTGACAGCTGCAACTAGGCAAGGGGAACACACCTCACCCCAGAGCAGCTTCTGGCCACACTCCAGGTTAACATAAAAATAACTTGTGCAAACCTAGCTCTTGAGCCACAAGGCCCATGCCCTTGAAAGGCCATGCTAAACTCTGACCCTGATGTTCACAAGAACTCAGTAACACAGTGTCAGACATGGCCACATGTGACCCTAGTCAGAATACACCACTTGAATACTGGATCAAAAGAACAACCAAAGAAAAGGAAACTTGTTTAGGGAATGATTCCTTTCAAAGGTGGACTCTTATCTTATGAGACAAAAGGAATCGCCATGCTGAACCAGTCTCCCAGTTGGGAGATGCGAAAGCCCACCTCTGCTCTGACGTGGGTTCTGGCGTGGTGACCCAACTCAGGTAAGCCTCCCATTCAAGAATAAAAGCAAGCCCATAGAGAGACCTTGCTCTGCTCTGTGCCCTTGTTGCCCAGCTAAGGCAGAAGGTACAAGACTCCCTGGGCTCCATGCCTGGTATGAGGCCAACTCAGTTCCCCACCGTCTGCCACCCATGCTCTTCCTTTGGGACTCCAGCCATGGTCAAACATGATGCTGGAAAGAAGAGTCCACCCCAGGGACCCTGGCAGTGCAGACATTCTGAGGCTCGGTGGGTGGGCAGCATCAAGTTACATTCTAAGTAAAATAGCTAGAGGGTAAACACTCCAATGCCAATTTATTTTCAAAAGGGCTCTGTGTTATCCTATGGTTTGCCTTTTTTTCTTTGTAATCGTACAACCTTTGAAAATTACATAAGTTGTAATGATCTAATACTATTAATAGCCATTCAGAAAAAAAAAAAAAAAAAAGTTCCCTCCCTCCCAACAACCATCCAGGGAGAATTTCAAAGTCCTTACTAGAGACCAGTTCACCATGGCCTCTACCCTGGTAGAAACAAAAAGCAAGAAGAGGAGGAGAAAACCAATTGACTAAGAGGTGTGTTGCCAGTGTCTCTCAGGAGTGGGGCCCTGGCTGTTGCCTGGGGTCGTGAAAGGCAGAGCCTGCAGCATGCAGTACGGTAGCTGGGAGGCCTCACAGCTACATCTTCCTCACCCCGGCATATCTGCAGCCCTGCTTAGGTGTCGTGAAAATCCTTCAGCAGGGTTCTTCTCCGCTGCTCTGCTATGTGCATTTGGTTTTCCAAGTCCTGACAAAGGACATAAAACAGGTGTTCACAAGTCCCCATGCCAGGAGCAGAGAGGAGCCAAAGCCACAGCCATGGTATTGGGCTCCAAGGAGTCTAAAAAAAAAATGGATCTTCCACCCTCCACTGCAGCAGCTTTAAGTCCCATCCCCAATACAACCACCTATTAATACGATACCCTTCCCTTACCTGCAAGAGAGCAGAAGGCACTTACCCCTCTGTCATAGCTGTCTGCACGCTCAACTTTCCACGAAAGGTTTTCAATCTCAGCCTCCAGCTGAGCCTGCTGGTATTCAAACTGTATGGGCAGAGCAGGAGGGTCAAAAGGAGAGGGGCTGTAGCCGGGCAGGGCCTGCAGATGGAGGGTACATGCAGCACCTCAGGCTCGATTAGCAACTGACAAGCCTGTCACTGTCTTCAGAGTACCTACTACTCTATGCCCAGAGCGGAAAACAGCATCCAAAGAGCTTCCAGGAGAGAGGACCAAACAGCAAAGCAACATTTGCCTTCTACCACTAACGGACGGTGAGAGACTTAAAGCCAAGGGAAAAGATGTTCCCGAAATACTGGGACACAGATGCTGCAAGAGTGGAGTTAAAGGGACATTCTCAAGACACTGTATTCACTCAACATCTTACTTTTACCCGGCCATCTAGCCAATCAAAAGTCTGAAAATCAGGGCTAGGGATGCATCTCAGCTGGTGAAGTATCTACCCAGGATGTACAAAGCCCTGGGTTCAGTTCCCAGCACTGTATAAACTGGGTATGGTGGCTCATGCCTGTAATCCCAACAATAAGGAGTATCAGAAGTTCAAGGTCCTCCTTGGTTATCTAGCAAGTTTGAGGCTAGCCTGAGCTATATGAAACCCTAACCCTAAAACAACCAACCACCTGACCAAATGAAAGAAACCCTTTGAAAAACCAAACAATTTGGCCTGTGTGGTAATACATGCCTTTAATTTTAAAACTTGAGAGGCAGAGACAGGAAGAGTTCATGGTGCTTGGGATATATGTGTATGTGTGTGTGTGTGTGTGTGTGTGTGTGTGTGTGTGTATTTTTGAGGCCCTACCTCAGAAAAAAATCAAATTCTTTGACTTAGTAACTATACACCTGAGTAATAAAACGTTATGCATAAAGATTTTCCTCAGCCTCATTTGTGAGGGTGAAAACGGAAACAATTGTCATCTCAAATGATGATATATTAAGGCAATATATATGAAGCATTTATGTAGCCATTAAAAAAAATCAATTTGGTAAGTGGTGACAGCTATAATAATGATAAACTTGTAACAATAAAATATTGTATGCATGTATCTTTGTTCAAGACAGGGTTTCTCTGTAATAACAGTCCTGGCTGTCCTGGAACTCAGAGATCTGCCCGCCTCTGCTTCCTGAGTGCTGGGATTAAAGTCTCATGTACCACCAAGGTACCTGACCGTATTTTTTTTTTAAAGATTTATTTATTATGTATACAATATTCTGCCTGATTGTAGCCTGCACACCAGAAGAGGGCACCAGATCTCATTACAGATGGTTGTGAGCCACCATGTGGTTGCTGGGAATTGAACTCAGGACCTCTGGAAGAGCAGCCAGTGCTCTTAACTTCTAAGCCACCTTTCCAGCCCCGATTTGTTTTTTGAAATAAGGTACTGCTATGAAGTCTAGGCTAGACCAAAACTCACAATCCTTCGTGTCTGTATTGCTAGAATTATAGGTGTGTGCAATCATGTCTGACACTGGGTTTTTCAGATGCTGGGATGGAATCCAGGATGTCACATGAGCTAGGCAGGTGCTCTTCCAAAGCCATACTCCTGTAACATTAATTTTTAAAGGCTAGAAAATGCCAAATGTGATCTCTTTTTTTCCTGGTGGGATAATAAATAATATAAATGCTATGTTTTCCACATTTAAGTGATATATAAAGATTCCTTCATCACCAGCAGAAACAACCATATGTGAGAGGAAGGACTGAAGGAATAAATGGCAAGTATAATGTGGAAGGACGTGCATGGTATGGCCACGGGCTATCTAAGCGGTCACGGACTTGGAGCCAATTGCATCAGAGGTCTATTTTACAGATGCCCAGAGCACAAATGGATTTTACAGTAAGACAGTTTGATTCTGTTTTCCCAGTGACCAGGTCAGGACCCTGTCCACTTGCCAAGTACTGGTAAAGGCGGGCCCCTCTAAAGCTGCAGAGAAGAGTGGAAAGGCAGCTTACCAGCTTCTTCCTGGGACCAGACTCCATGTAGTACGCATATGGATAGGTGTACTGCAGGGTGTACCGACACTGTGACAGAAAAAGGAGAAAAGGACCTGTGTCTTTCTGACCCACACCCCAGGTGGCTCTCACAAGAGACACCATGTGGTTGCTGGCAATTGAACTCAGAACCTTTGGAAGAACAGCCAGTGCTCTTTTTCTTTTTTGAGATTCTTTAAAAAATTTCTAAACAATTTATTTTATATACATTGGTGCTTTGCCTGCATATCTGTTTGAGGGTATCAGATCCCCTGGAACTGGAGATACAAACAGTAGTGAGCTGCCATGTGGGTACTGGGAATTGAACCCAGGTCCTCTGGAATAGTAGCCAGTGCTCTTAACCACAGAGCCAGCTCTCCAGCCCAAAATAAACACATCTTAATACTTATCAATCATGTATTTTCCTTTCAATTATTCAGAGATGGGACAAAGGAGAAAAGACTAATTTTCACTGTTGGCAGGGAGCAGTAAAACCTCTCAGAAATGCCTTGGACGTCTAGAAAAGGACTGGGATTTCATCACAGGGCAATGTGCACCCATAGATGATGTGCATGCAGAACTATGCAGGGCACCAAATTACCCTCTTCCAGAGGGGCTTCTCACCCTGATGTTTGCAGCAAACAGGGACAAGGTTGGACTACTGGTGAAGAGTAAGAGGGTAGATACCTTGGCCAACAGCTTAGCAGCATTCTGCAGGTACTGCCAGTCAATCCACGTTCCCAGATTGTTCATAACCCTCTCTTGAATCTTCTCATGAATCTGATGGTATGTGTGTGCCTCTAGCTGCAAACTTTTGTTGTGGTTTTCCCACTATAAAGCAGAGGAAAAAGGAAAAACATACAGGAGTCCCAGGAAGGCGCAGAGATCAAAGCAAACACCCGAGCTGGTAGGCCGTGCCCACACAAGTCTATCTTATGAAAAAGACTGACTGAATCCATCACTCAACCAAGGTAATACCAGGTCCTTTCCCGTCGGCTGCGGTTGTCCTGCACAACCAACAAGCCACATTCAACAAGAGGCAACACTCAGGCAGGTGCAGGAGCTCGATTCTCTGACTTCCATCTGCACACAGCATCCCCACAATCTCACCTCAGCAGGTGAAGTGGAAGAAACCTACTCTGGCGGGGCAGGTATAAGGCACCTACCCTCTCAAAGTAGAACAAGTACTTCTTGAGGGCCTCCCTGGCCTGGGCTTGCTGGCTCTGGTTGACAATGTCGGGATTCTCCTTGTACCGACTACACTCATAGTACTCACTGCCATGTGTCTTCCAATCTCCTAGACACATCCAGCAGAAGTCTGCACAGAACAGAGGGCGGGTCATTCACCTTCACAAGACACTCCTCTGAGGAGGAGACAGAGGAGCAGGATGAAGGGTTAATGCTAGCAGAAACTCCCAAGGGTGCCTCTTTGCAGAGGGAGGTGCAATTCTCATTCTTGTCACAACTGACTGTCCCCATAGCTTGTAAGGATAGCCAATGGCCATGAGGACACATGCTGTGTGCCTTACTGCTGACGGTACAAAGTCACTGGTCAGCTTGGTCAATGCCATTGTGAGAAGCAAAAAGTACCCACAGGAGCTCCCTCTGGTCATCGAGAACACACGCTGCCCATATAAATTACTGTCCTAATTACTTACAATTCCTACTCATCCTAAGATTTTATATACAAAACTGGAAACAAAAGCTTCTTCCCTTTTTGGTGTGTGTCTGTATCTATGTATATGTACATACACAGAGGACAGAGGTCAATTCTGAATGTTTTTCCTCAGTTGCTACTTATTTTATTTCACCCACTTTTTTTTTTTTTTTTTTTTTTTGAGACAAGGTTCACCCAAATAGTTTAGACTAGCTGGCTAGTTTGGCTGGTCAGCAAGTCCCAGGAATTACCCGTCTCTCTCCAACATCGGGATTACAAGCATGTGCCACCACACCCAGCTTTGTTACTGGGTTCTGAGGACTGAAGTCAGATTATCATATCTGTGTTGCAGCGAGGACATCACTTACTGAGCTATCTCTCCCACCCTTTTCAAAGTGTGTATTAGTATAAAATCTCTATCTACTCAATAGTTCATATGTGGAATTACAATTCTATTCTCAAAGTGAGGATGGCAAGAAGAAAAAAATCTAAAGTATGCTATGTAGGGCTAGAGAGATGGCTCAGCAGTTAAGAGCACTGACTGCTCTTCCACAGGACCCGGGCTTAATTTCCAGCACCCACATGGCAGCTCACAACTGTCTGTAACTCCAAGATCTGACACCCTCACACAGACAGACATACATGCAGGTAAAACATCAATGTGCATAAAAAAATAATTAATTAAATGCTGTGCTTAAAATAAAGTATGCTATGTATTCAAATAATAGTAACTGTCATCTAATGGAGAGAGGTTACCTACAATTTTGTTAGATGTCCAAGATCTAGTCTATGTTCTGTTCTGTTCTGTTTTGTCAGAACCTGGGAAACAGGATTTACACTTTGTCCTGGGCACTGACTTTCCAAAAGGAGTTGTTAAGACATTTTGGAGAAGAGAAAGTCAAAAGCAGACAGCCACAGTTGGGTTACACTGTCCCTTCCTTAATCAGTTAGGATTGTTGTTTAGGGTTGCTCTAGTAAGTGACAGAATTATACAGCAAACTGGCTGTTGAGAGACAAGGAGATGAGGCTTCTCAGGCACTAGAAATGTGTGATAGTCTCTGCGCTTTTCTTCCTTTTCTTTCTGGTTTTCAAGACAAGGTTTCTCCGTGTAGCCCTGGCTGTCCTCGAACTCAGAGAGACCCGCCAGTCTCTGCCTCCCAGGTGCTGGGATTAAAGGTGTGCTTTACTAAACCAGGCCTTCTTCCTTTTATTTTTATGCACCAGGATAATTGCTATGAGACCCACATTGGCCTCAAACATCTGTGCTCAACCAATTCTCCTGCCCAGTGTCCCATGAAGCTGGGACTACAGGGGCACCCAACACACAACTGTTAAGAAAAAGAATTTGAGCCGGGCGGTTGTGGCGCACGCCTTTAATCCCAGCACTCGGGAGGCAGAGCCAGGCAGATCTCTGTGAGTTCGAAGCCAGTCTGGTCTACAGAGCGAGATCCAGGAAAGGCGCAAAGCTACACAGAGAAACCTTGTCTCAAAAAACCAAAAAGAAAAAGAAAAAGAATTTTACTTGGTACCCTGCAGAGAGCAGCAAGCACAGCAGGAAGCCTGACTACCATTCTTCTTTAAACAATACACATGCACAATGCCCTGCTCTCAGTGTATGGGAGACTCCTCCCTCCAACATGTGCACAGAGAAAAGGAATGTGCCAGAACCTATTAGTGGTAAATCCTCAAAGAAACCTTTGATTTATCTTCAGAGTCGCTGTCCTAGAACTGTCTATAACCTTATCACAGACACCCTGGGTTACAGAAGGCTTGTGGGAACAGTACCCAGCATGGGCCCTAACAAATAGAAATTTACTGTGTGTGGTGGTGCTCACCTTTAATCATGGCACTTGGGAGGCAGAGGTAGAGAGAGCTGAGTCTGAGGCCAGCCTGGTCACATAGTTAAAGTTCCAGGCCAGCTAAGGCTACACAGTAAGACTGGTCTCAAAATAACCAAATGACAAAGACACCCTCCCCACCCCCAAGAATCGGCCAGAGTCTCCTGGTCAGAACTGAGGAATTGTGTGGGAGACTATCTGAACATATTTTCTTTTCTTTTCTTTTGCTTTTTTTTAAAGTTTTTTTTTTTTTTTTTAAAGATTTATTTATTTATTATGTATACAGCATTTATGACTGCAGGCCAGTAGAGGGCACCAGATCTCATTACAGATGGTTGTGAGCCACCATGTGGTTGCTGGGAATTGAACTCAGGACCTCTGGAAGAACAGTCAGTGCTCTTAACTGCTGTGCCATCTCTCCAGCCCTGAACATATTTTCTATTCGCAGGAACTTCATCTGGCAGGAAGGAAAAGGAAACTAGCAATTTGTAGCTGGGTAAACCGGTCCTGATGGATGGAGACCTAACCAAAAGTCCTTCTGGAAACCGCTCTGGAAGAACTGGTTTTGGAGCACCATGGCAAAGCCATGGACAGCGTTTTCTAAGAGACACCTCTTAAAGTATCTCAGATAATCCTCTTGATATGTATGTTTTGGCAAAAAGAATAAAGACACACTAAAACCTGGAATGTGTTGGCGCATGCCTGTAATCTAACCACCTGGGAGACAGGCCCCGGAGGACAGCTGCAAGCATGAGGCCAGCTAGGACTGCACAGCAAGACCTTGTCCACAAAAGAAAGATAAGGAAAAAAGAAGTATTGGATGACCGAGGAGCGTGAGGGTCATAGCAAACTTGACTTTTAACTCCACACCAGCAAGATGGCAGTGGAATTATAAAAGAATGCTCCTCCCTGCAAAAACCTGAAAGTTGTTCTTACGCAAGTTGGAGTGAGGGTAAGTGAGGAGCCCCCCTCTGCTTTGCTGTTTCATTTTAAACTCACTAATAAGTAATGGGGACCAGGCTGGGACTCACCGTGCTTACACTTGGAGCATTGCTGTCAGAGAGAAGAGAAGAGAACACATTAAGGAAGAACACTTTGAACAAGAGCTCCGTGTCACACATGCAATGCTATATGCTTCTGCTCACCATGTGATTGCAGCCTCCGTTCTTCTCAATACAGATGTTGCACTTGGGACACTGAGGAGACAGAAGGGTGCCATTAGGCTCACACATCATCAGCCCAGTTCTAAGAAAAACTATACCAAACTCCAGGCACCCGTGCACAATAGCAAGCACTTCTGGGGAGGAGCGTCTCACTTAAACGTGGCAGGTCACTGAGGCTGGAACAGCAATTATAGGAAATGAGGTCAGTGTGTTTGGCTCTGAAACAGATAATCTGAGTGCCAGCTGAGCCCCACTAAGTCTTCTATCATCTGTCCTTGGTGTAACACCACTCGGATTAAGCCCAGGCTGAGGCTGCAGAAAGCCTGCTTGTTGGGAGAACAGTCACCCTAGACGAAGTCCTGGTGAGCTTGCTCCGACCCTGGCTTCTAGGAGAGGGTGCAGCAACCATCTCAGAACTCCTCTCACTTGAAAAAGGCCAGCAACCCAAGGACTAGTCTGACATGGAGCCTCCCATTAGGGTGAAGCAGTCTATGGCTAGTTCTGAGTAAGTCAGTGAGTGACTGCACAGGGAACAATGTATCCTTCTCACAGGGGAAGACTTAATGAATACTGAGAATATCTGGGCTTGTAGTACAGTCTTGCTACTTATGAGCTAGGTCAATTAACCACTCCACTCCCAGGGCGATCAAAGCTTGGTACATATTCAATAAAAATTAGGGTTTTTTCCTAATTAGTTCTCCTTTGGGTCAAACTTTTCTAAGTATTTTGGAATTTTATTAAAATAAATGCATCTGGGACTGGAGATGACTCAGCAGTTAACAGCACTTGTTGCTCTTGCATACGACCTGGGTTCAATTTCTAGTATCACACAGTGGCTCAAAACCATCCATAATTCCGGTTCCAGAGTATCCAACCAGCATGCATGTGGTACACATACAAGTATTCAAGCAGAACATTCATACACAAAAAGTAAAAAAATTATTATATTATTATTAGTTTTTATTTTGAGACAAGGTCTCAGTTCCAGGACCTGGCTGTCCTGGAACTGTGATATGGATCAGGCTGGCCTCAATCTTATAGAGATCCATCTGCCTCTGTCTCGGTGCAAGGGTTAAAGTTGTGGGCAACTATGTCCAGCATTAAAAAAATTTAAAAAAAAAATCCAAGGATAAAAATTGATAAAACTATGGCTGAAAAGGAAAAAAAAAGGATGGCTGAGTGTCCAAAGTCTCTAATAAGCTCCTAGGCTGTGCTCTGCTCTCAGATGGCCAATCATCAGGGCAGAGCCCTGGGTAGCATCACTTAGGGAAGTTCCATTACAGGTAACACACAGTCCTTACGTCTTTAGTGTGAGCACTAATGTAGTTAGCCGTTTCAGAGTCATCTGCACACTTGGTGAGCCATTTCCGGATTGTGGCGCAGTCTGTGGGGGCGTGATACATCTGTCGACACTTGAAACTTAAAATTAGAAAAGAAACACATTCAAATATTCATCAAGTCAGGGTTTCATGTTTTAAACTTTCCTCTTGTTTGAGCTAACAGATCCTAAATTAAAGCTCTAGGCAAAAATCACTTTTTAAGGTCTTAGGGACTTTACTCACCCTGAATTATAATGAAACACATTATAAATGTTTTTTCAACTTGAGCCTGAGACATGCTCAGTAGGCCCACATGAAGTTTCACCTTAAACATCTTGGGCTGTATTAACCCTTCCTGAAAGGAGTCAAACGGAGCCCAGCTTCCTCCTCACCTTTCTTTTAGGTGCTGGAGACTAAACTCAAGGCCTTGGACGTTACTACTTCCCTGCCCTGAGGCCAGGCTTGTGTGTTGTTTGGGTTTTTTTTTTCTGGCAATAGGGCCTCATATATCTCAGGCTGGCCTCCAAAGATTACCTTAAACTCATGATTTTCCTGCTTCTACTTCCTGAGTACTAGCATTACAGGCATGAGCCAAACATGCCTGGTTTATGTGGTGCGGGAGCTTTGTGTGCAACACAAACTCTACCAAATGAGCCACATGTTTAGCCTTCAGTTTTTGGAAGGCAAGTACTCAGAAGGTACTCTGAGGAGTACCTTCATTCAGGTTTAATAGAACTGAAAGTTTTGGGAGTTTCTCTATACCTTCTGGCTAGATGTGTATAAGGATGCACAAATGCCAGAACTTGTAAAATCTGACAAGAATTGAAGCTTAAAACAAAACAAATAAAAAACAAAAACAAAAACAAGACAAAAACAGAGCTAGGACTCATGTTCCCAATCTCCTTTTGTCTAAGTCAAGAGTAAGGTCCACAGGCGGAGAACAGACATGTGCCTCGGGAAAGAACTACTCGTGTGAGACAAAGGGTGCAGAGAACTGTTCAGTTCTCAACTCTTGGGGGACAGAGTCCCTCACTGTCCCAAAAGGCAGAAACTCATCAATCTTCCAGGGAAGTGCAATCAGGACAGACTTGGATTTAAATTATGGCTCTGCTATTTACTAGTAGGTTTATTTACCTTGTACCTTCATTTCTTCACTAGGATGGTGACAGAGGCAATCTCACAGTTGTGATATGTAGGGAAAACGGCTGGACAGCGCTCACCACTTGGAAAGAATTTGTTAAGTTTTGTCTATGCCCATGGAATTTACTGAATGGGAAATACCTCAGATGTACAATTCACTCATGAATCGGTTTTATAAGTCATCCAGTACCAGTGCGGTGGCACAAAAAGTCAATACCAGCTCTTGTAGGGGCAGATCTCTATGACTTTGAGGCCAGCCTGGTCTACAAAGTAAGATCCAGGACAGCCAAAGTTATATAGCAAGACTGTCTCAAAACAAAACAAAACTAGACAAATAAACAAAACAAGTCAGCGTAAGGGGTGTGGGGAGTCTAGCTCAGCTGGTAAAGCGCTTGCCTAGCACGCACACGGGGCTGGTTCAGTCGCTAGCACCATATGAACTATGCAGGAGAGGCCAGCTGAAGGAAGACGATCAGATGTTCAAGGTCATCCTTGGCTATACTATGAATCTGAGGTCAGCCTGAGCTAAACAAGACCTTGCCTAAAAAATAAAAATAAATTTAAATTTAAAAAGTTAGCTAAGAGAAGTTCAAAACAGAGAAAGGTGAAAATGTTGAAGTCATATGTAAACTGTCAGTAAAGGTGGGCAATTTCTGGCTGTGAGTATAGTATAAACTTGAAACATTCTTCAGGAACCTACTACTTCCTTGTCTCCAAAGTCTGTTCATTTATCAAAATATCCCAAGGAACACAAAATACAGGGCACAAACGTGGCCACTTGGAGCAGAGTACTCTTCTAGACCACTATCCCACCTCTCCAGCCCTGTCCTTCCATCTAGCAACAGCGCTCTTTGGGGAGCCGGGCCGCGAACCTAGGACTTCTCAGCACTCACTCCTCTTACCAGAAGACCTCGTTGCATCGACTGCACTGCACTCGGCGAGCTCTAGGCTCCTGTACCCGAATGACCATGGGGCAGTCTGCACCAGGGCACAGCTGGAGCTGGTAATGACTCTGCGAACAACACAGGGAAAGGGTGAGGACATCTTCTGATCGGTGCCTCTCAACAGACTGTTCAAGTGCCTCTGTTCTTCTAGCTAGTAACTTGTACCAAGGACTAAATAAACTTAGGATGGATGTTGTGAAGAACTGATATTAACCAATTACTGAAGAGAATCTTTGTCTAGCTTAAAATAGGTACCCACTAATTTAAAGTTATTATACAAGAAGGTACCTGTAGGCTGGGAGCAGACATGTGTGCCTGTACCTTTAGTTACTTAGCTACTTAGAAGACTAAGACAGAAGGATTGCTTGAGCCCAGGTAGTTTAGTGAAGGCCAGCCTGGCCAACATAGGGAAAATATGTCTCAGGAAAAAAAGGTTTTGATGTGAACTGCATGAGAACACAGCTCAGTAACCTATGCATCTCACAGCTCACAGGCTCAAAGATCCCCAACAATCTACTCAAGGCAACAAATTATGCAAAGAAATAAGCCCAAGCCATGGGGGTGGCGCAGGCCTTTAATCCCAGTACTCGGGAGGCGATGCAGGTGGATCTCTTTGAATTCAAGGTCAGCCTCATCTAGAGTTCCAGGAAATCAAAGAGAAAACCAAAACCAAAAAAAAAAAAAAAAGAAAAAAAAGAAAAAAAAGAAAAAAAAAGAAAAGAAAAAAAGAAGATAAAGCTTTGTGTTTATCCTGCATGTGTGCAAGACAACAACCAATCCAATAAGCTTTTAAACTAAGTAATAAAAGACAAAGATAAAAAATTATGCTGCACAGAATCTGTAAAGCTGGACAGGTAGGCTAAAAAGGGAAAAGAATCTAAAATTAACCATGCTGGAATCATGAACAAGTTTTCAAATTGCTACAAAACAAAACAGCCCTTCTCTGGGCTGAAGTGTACAGATGAAGTGTACAGAACCAAATGGAATAGCAACTCTTGAGCTATACCAGACCTATGCTTACCCCCTTACATAAGATGGCTTGCTCAGCTTGTTAAATCAACTGTGTATACTTTGGGATGACTGTCCATATAATGGAAATGAAAACCAAGACTGAGGCCTGGAGAGATGGCTTAGAGGTTAAGAGCAATGACAGCTCTTCCAGAGGTCCTGAGTTCAATTCCTAGAACCCACATGGCAGCTCACAACTGTCTGTAATTCCAGTTCCAGGGGACCTGACACCCATGGCAAAACACCAACGCACATAAAACAAAAATAAATAATTAATTAATTAAAAAGAAAACCAAGATTCAGGTAAATTAATAGGCAAGTGGTCTCATAACAAGGAAGTAACAGATCTGGCATTTACACAGTGGTTTTTCTGACCCCAAAGCCTTTATTATGTATTTTTATACGAAATTATGTGTTTATAAGTGGGGAGTGGGTGGGTACATGCACGAGTGCATGAGTGCAGGTGTCTTTAAAGAGGCAGAGGAGGGCGTCAGGTCCCCGGAGCTGGAGTTACACATGTGACCAAAGTGCTGGGGACGAACTCAGGTCCTCTTAAGATTCTAACCTTCTGGGCCAGTTCCCCAGCCCTATGCGATTCACCACCCACAGTCTAGTGGCAGCTGTGGTTATAATGTGTAAGGTAGGCTCAGAAAGACAGAGGGCAAAAGAACAGGGCGCTCATACCTCCACATAGTCCCTAAAGAGGTAGCGCCTGTATTTATCTCTTAATTCTTCATTGGGAAGCAAGGGAAATACAAAGTCCTCTGGTGTTCGGAGTGGACAATCCTGAGCCATACATGAGACTCCTGTTGAACAAAGGTAATGTGATGGATAACCATACTGCAGAAGACATAACACAATATACTTACTTACCCACTAGGTTCAACCAACACATTCTAACTTCATGTAAGAATTCTGTCCAAAATATTTATCAAGAACTTTTTCAAAGAGAGAAATTAACATGTTTTCATAGTAATATAACAAAAATATTTTGCCCAAATACCCATATATCAGCACAAGCAGCACTAAATAAAATCATAGGGTTGGATGTAGTGGCTCACATCTTTAATCCCAGCATTGGGGAGACAGAGGCAGAGGCATCTCAAAGAGTTTGAGGCCAACCTGATTGACATAGTGAGATCCAGGCCAGCCAGGGCTACACAGCAAGACCTGTCTCAAAAAGAAACAAATAAAAACAAAAAAATCATTATAGACTTAGTGACTAATATGACTAACGATTTTATTGTATCATGTACATGTGATTATCACCAATATACTGATATTTTTATGTTTTCTTTTTTTGGGGGGTGGGGAGGGGACTATTTCATGTAGTCCAAGCTAGCCTCAAACTTGCTATGTCGCTGAGGCTGGCCTTGAACTCTTGATGCTTCTGCTTCTTCCTCCCAAATGTTAGGATGACAGGCTTGTACTAACATGCCCAGGTTAACATACTGAGATTCTGCAGATAACAACCAACATGGCTCTAATGAGTCTTAATATTATCAAGTCACAGAACAACAAATAGCTGTAATAAAACAAGTAGCTGGTAATAAAATCTGATAGAGGTTATGTTGTTCAAAAAACAGTAGAGGGAAGGAATCCAGAAACGGTAGACGGCTCAAAGGACAGTTCTCTTAAAGGTGAGAAGATCACCTTGTACTCACACCAATATTTGTAAAACCTTTCATTTCTTTATTTTGCTGGAGACTACAGAAAACTGTGTTACTATTTAGATTGATGCATTTAGAAACCACCAGATCTAACTATAAAAACCTGTCAATCTTAAACTCTCATGATGATCACAACCAACTGTAAAACCAGTTCTGGGGATCCCATGCCCTCTTCTGACCTCTAGAGGCACCAAACACACATACGCTACACGGAGCTACATGCAGACAAAACATTTACACACAAATGACATAATGAATAAATATAATTAAAATAAAAAAAAGATTTATTTTGAGAGCCATATCTAAGTTCAGTGCAGACTCACCTACACCAACACCGTCCTTGACAAGTACTGAGCAATGCTGCTCCCAGCAGCTTCGGCAAAACTGATGTTGGCAGGCCAGAGAGAGCAGGTTTTCCTTCCGCACAAACTGCATACACACTGCACAGTGGTGAGGGGGATGGGCTGTGGGGACCTAGAGAGTGAGCGAGATGTAGCCACATAAGCCAAAGAAAGACTCTTACCATCAAATTCAGTCACACTGCAGTTTCTGAAGGGCAGTGGATTTTCCATATAAATATGCCCAAATCACAATACTAGCTTCTGGGGTTCTCTGATACTTAGCAGAAGACCTGGATTAGGTTCCCAGCACCCATGGCAGCTCACACCCATCGCTAGCTCCAGTTTCAGAGGATTTGATGCCCTCTGCTGATCTCCATTCCCATCAGGCATGCATGTAATGCGCATGGTGGCACGTGCCTTTAATCCCAGCACTCAGGAGGCAAAGGCAGGCATATCTCTATGAGTTTAAGTTACAGAACAAGACCCTGTAAAAAACTAAATAAATAATAAGATTAAAAAAAGAAAGAGGGGAAAAAAAATGGGACAATTAGGAGCTAAATAAGGATCTTGGGCATACTATATAATACAAAACAAAGCTGGTGCTAACCCTGTAAAGACACAGAGAGCCATGACCATCCAATGAAGCCTCACTAAAGCAGGAGACACTCACGTGTTTTGATGGATTAGGCTGAACTCGAGAATCAACAAGCAGCTGAGCAGAATTAGACCTGTACCTAGAAAACAAAAAGGCAGAATACAGAGAATCAGAAACTGGAGACATTTTAACTCTCAATAACAGAACCAACCATCACATGTTGTGGTTGCACTAAAGTGCCTTTTACCTTGTCAGCACAACGGTCCATGTCTACAATCCTAACACTTAGCAAGCTCAAAGCCAACATATTTACATAGTGAGCTTGAGGTTATTGCTAATTGTTTCATTATTGAACCAAGTTTCTTTTTATCTCAATATAAATGTTCTTTTCTTTTTGAAGGGTGGGCAGGGGCAGGAAGGTTGGGGACAGAGTTTCACTATGTAGCCTTGGCTGTTCTAGAACTCTTATGTAGACCAGGCTGGCTTCGAACTCATGGAGATCTGTCTGTCTCTGCCTTCTAAGTGCTGAGACTGAAGGTTGTGCCACTATGTCCAGTTGGTTTCATTTGCTTTTTGAAACAAGGTTTCTCTGTGTTCCAGAACAGCCAGAGCTGTAGACCAGGCTGGCCTAGAACTCACAGAGATCTAACTAGCACTGCCTCCTAAGTGCTGGGATTAAAGGCGTGCATGACCACTGCCTGGCCCTTGTTTGGTTTTTAATATTTTTAATATTTATTTTATGTGTATGAATTTTTGCCTACATGTATGTATGTACATCATATGAATGCCTAGTGCTATGCAGGCCAAGAGAGGGCATTGGAGTCCCTGAATCTAGAGTCAGTTGTAAGTTGCCACGTGGTGCTAGGAATTGAATCTGGATCTTCTGAAAGTGCTCTTAACCACTGAACCACCTCTCCATCCCTCAAAAAGGCTTTTTTTTTTTTTTTGACAGAGAAAAGATAAATGTCTTCTGATGAGTAGATAGTATAAAATGCAACCATATTAAATACAAAGCTGAGGAATGCATACAGCATAACTTTATGTTTATAGAGATGCAAAATCATAAAAATAAAAGAAACAATTTAAGAATAAAAAATATGGGGTGAGGATGGAGCTCAGTTAGTATTTCCTCAGCATACACAAGGTACTGGCTTTGATGCCCTGCACTACATTAACCTTGGTGGCACATATACGTAATTTCAGTACTAGAGACAAGAGGAGCTACCATGTCCAACTAGAAGATTTTTTTCTTTTACCCTTTTTTCATTATTAAGAAATTTTCTATTCATTTTACATACCAACCACAGATCTCCCTTCCTCCCTCCTCCTGCCCCAGGAGGTATTTTTGATTGTCAAGGACGTGTGGATTTTACTGCTCCTGACTTACATAGTAGGTAAAGCCCAGAGGTGCTGACAAACTTCCTATAGTCCATGCAGTAGCACCGCATCCCCAAATAATTATCCACTCCAGTTGGGCCTAGTGATCTGTATTCCCAGGTACTTCAGACATAGGGGCAGGCAGATTACAAGTTAAAGGCCAGCCTGGGCTACAGAGCAGCTTAGGGCATCTAGACGACTTAGCAAAACCCTATTTCAAAATAAAGAGTAAAACAGGGCTGGGAATACAGCTCAGTGGGAAAGCACTTTCCTAGCATGTTAAGAGTTAAAGGCAGCTGGAGAGATGGCTCAGTGGTTAAGAGCATTGGCAGCTCTTCCAGAAGTCCTGGGTTCAATTCCCAGCAATCACATGGTGGCTCACAACCACCTCTAATGGGATCTGATTCCCCCTCTTCTGGCATGCAGGTGCATAAGCAGATAGAGCACCATATACATGAAATAAATAAATCTTAAAAGAAAAAAAAAAGTTAAAGGCATGTGCCATCACACGTAGCCATTTTTCAAGGTTTTTGGGGAGAAAAAATTGGTCCATTACAGATACAGATGATTTGAACTAAATCTGCTCAAAAAAAAAAAAACCAAAAAACAAAAAACCAGATTTAAAAAAAAATATATGAAACACCTGTATAGTAGCAAAATACGCTAGCGTTAAAGCTGAAATAGAAGAGTATGTATGCTCCAAGAAAAGGATATTCAATATGATCAAGTGTTTTAGAAGTAATAGTATGCGTTTGTGTGTGTGTGTGTGTGTGTGTTAGAGAGAGAGAGAGAGAGAGACAAACAGAAAGAATATACTCCACAATGTCTGTCCACCCAATCACAATGGGTGGACAGACATTGAAGGATGCTATGAACAACTTCATCTCCCTTTCACTGAGATGAAACTGAACATCTTAACATCTTACCCAATATCTTATCTGGCCAGGATCTATGCTAGCTAGTTTTTATCAACTTGACACAAGCTAGAGTCACTGGAGAGAAGCAATTTCATCTTTCCACTGAACATCTTACCTGTCCATGGTATGTGCTGACTAGTTTTTATGTCAATTTAACACAAGTTAGAGTCAGAGAGGAGAGAACCTCAACTGAGAAAATGCTTCCCTAAAATCAAGCTGCAGGCCTGGCATGGTAGTACACACTTGATCTGAGCATTCAGAGGCAGAGACATTTGGGTTCTTTGGGTTCAAGGCCAGCCTGGTCTACATACTGAGTTCCAAGACAGAGCTATGTAATAGTTGTCTAAAAACAAAAACAAAAGATCAGGCTGTAGGCAAGCATGTAGGGCATTTTCTTAATTAGTGACAGTGAAGGCCCAGCTCATTGTATATGTTGCCACCCCTGGGCTGGTGGTTCTAGGTGCTACAAGAAAGCAAGCTGAGCAAGCCAGAAAATAACACCCCTTCATCGTAGCCTCTGCATCAGTTCCTGCCTTCAGGTTCCTGTCAGGTATGAATATTTGCCTTGGCTTTCCTCAATGGACTGTGATTCAGGATATGTAGCCACATAAACTCTTTTCTCTCCAAGTTGCTTTCAGTTATGGTGTTTCATCACAGCAATAAAAAAGTAACTAACATACAAGAGTTTTAGAAATATAATATACACACACACACACACACACACACACACACACACACCCAAAATGTCAACAAAATCACAGCAGGTGGGCAGACAAAGAAGGATTCAACAGGCAACTTTATCTTCTTTCCCCTGAACATCTTACCTGTCCAGAATCTCTGAGACTTGCCAGTGGAAATTAACTAATATAAGTTTTGCAACTGAATGAGATACCTGTAAGAAACAACAACAAAAAATAACAAATTTTAACTGTAGTTTCGCATAGTGCACTATAGTTTGAGACTGTATACATCTACCACTATGCTAGGTCCATATTCTTTCTCTTAGTTGCATGCTTTGTCTTAAGTTAAATTTCTTATATTAGTTATTTTATACATCCCTTGTTCTTGGTCTTTGTTTTCATCAATGTTTCCTACAAAAAAAAATAATTAGAAACTCTCACTGGATACTGAACCAAAACCATCCTTTATATAGTAATTAAGGAAGAAGTGGGAATGGGGGATGGGTTGTAGAGGGAAGGCTAGGGGATGGGAGTTGGAAGGAGAGGGGAATCTGTGGTTGGTATGTAAAATGAATAGAAAATCTCTTAATAATAATAATAATAATAAAATGTAGTATCTGCCAGGCAGCGGTGGCGCATACCTTTAATCTCAGCATTCGGGAGGCAGAGGCAGGCGGATCTCTGTGAGTTCAAGGCCAGCCTGGTCTACAGAGTGTGAGATCCAGGACAGGCTCCAAAGCTACACAGAGAAACCCTGCCTCAAAAGAACAAACAAACAAACAAACAAAAGAAAACCACCCATGTTATCTGAGCTGGTGCAGTGACGCATGCCTTTAATCCCAGCACTTGGGAGGCAGAGGCAGGTGGGTCTCTGAGTTTGAGGCTAGTCTGGGTTACAGAGAGAGTTCCAGGAAAGCCAAAGCTACATATTAAAACCCTATCTCAATGGGAAAAAAAGTGATATCCAACATAAGCAAGAGAGCTTCCCAACTGGGTTCCCAAATGTGACATATGTTCTCACATGCTGTTCTATGGGGCCACACATACACATACACATAGAGAGTATGTTTCTAGTTAGGACTAGCAACACATCTCCAGGCTTTGACTTCTTGATTTATACTCCATAAACAACAAAACAAAGAATTTAAGGTCCGATTAGTGGTAGCACATAATTTTAATCTCAGCGGGCAAATCTTTTGTGAATTCAAGACCAACTGGGTCTACAAAGCAAGTTTCAGGCCAGCCACAGATACATAGTGAGACCTGTCTCAAAAATAAAGCTGGGCATAGTAGCACATGCCCTTAATCAAAGGGCTTGGGAGGTAGAGGCAGGCAGATCTCTAGTATACAGGAAGTACCAGGCTAGCCACACAGTGAGACCCTGTCTCAAATAAATAACATTTTTAAAACCAGTTTTGTTATTGTTGTTTTGGTTTTTCAAGACAGGGCTTCTCTGTGTAGCTAGACTTGGCTGCCCTGGAACTTGCTCTGTAGACCAGGCTGGCCTCAAACTCTGAGATCACCTGCCTCTGTCTCTTAAATTCTGGGACTAAAGGCATGAACAATCACATCCAACTTAAAAGTCATTTTTAATTTTAATTTAATTTTATTTTTTTAAAAATTTATTTATTATGTATACAGTGTTGTGCCTGCATGCCAGAAGAGGGCACCAGATCTCATTACGGATGGTTGTGAGCCACCATGTGGGTGCTAGGAATTGAACTCAGGACCTCTGGAAGAGCAGCCAGTGCTCTTAACCTCTGAGCCATCTCTCCAGCCCCCTACAAGTAATTTTTAAATCTCTGGATTCACAAAATCCAACAAGCCCCAGTTGCAAAACATTTTAAAGTTCGTAGACAGTCATTCTGGCTTCCTCTGCATGAGAGGTGACAAAAGCTGCCAATCCTACTGTGATTCCTCCTCCCAAGGCATTACGAGAGGACACACGCACTACTACTGCACTACTACGTTGTTAGTAAGAGATACATAAAAATAACTGAGCCGGGCAGTGGCGGCGCACACCTTTAATCCCAGCACTCAGGAGGCAGAGCCAGGCAGATCTCTGTGAGTTCGAGGTCAGCCTGGTCTACAGAGCAAGATCCAGGACAGGAACCAAAACTACACAGAGAAACCCTGTCTCAAAAAACCACAAAAACAACAACAACAACAAACTTAAATGTCCGAGGAAAATGAGCTTGATAAATAATACATAACAGATCCATGCAATGGACAACAATGTAGTTAGTGGAAAGAGTACTATAGCTTTGGAAACGGAAAAGGTTTTACTCTTTTTTTTAGAGTGTCTCACACATCCTAAGATGACTTCCTCAGTTCTGGGATTACAGATGTGCAACACCATGTCCAGTTTATGCTCATGGCTTTGTATATGATAGGCAAGCACTCAACCAACGGAGCTATATACTGCCTGCCCCAGAAGTTTACATTTCACTATTAGGTTAAAGAGGCAAGTAGGAATATAGTGTTTGCTTGTTAGGAGACATAATACCTTATTAAGTGGAAAGTAAACTAGTTGCAAAACATCTTAAGTGTCAAGACTAGGGTGGGAGCCAAAAGGTTGGGATGTGTTTGGAGGCCTAGATCAGACTTCCCAGAGGAAGCATAGGATAGCATGAGGGTGCTACTGAAAACATGAAAGGCCAGTAGATACCTCAGGATACAGACTAACTCTGATCCGGGGCTGAGCGCAGCAGCTACCTGGTTCACAAAGAACTCAGTAGGGAAGACAGTCACCAACTTATGATTCCCCAGCTTTGGAGCTCAAGTCACCCCTGAGACTAAATAAGGCATATCCCAGAGCACTATCATTATTCGAGGCCGTTCAATTAGTGAGTGCCTTCCTGTCCCTTAGGCCAAATACATTTGGAGAAAACCAAGGATGCAAGATAGCTGACTTCACTTGGAGTAGGGGTTCTCACTACCCCTTCCATGAAAAGGAAACCTATGCACATTGTTATTATTTTCTTACTGAGGCCCGTGGAGACTTTAGGCCAAGATTCTTAAATCATGGATAATAATGTCTTTTAACTGTTGCTATAATTCATCTCAATAGACTATTATCAAAAAATGAAGTGATATACTAGTTATTTTAAATTTTAGCAGCTGCATAAATACAGCTGTTAGGTACAAATTTTATTTCATTTTTAGATAAAGTCTCATTATTTAGCCTTGCTTGACCTAAAATCTTCTATGTATAGAAAGCAGAGATCCATCTGTCTCTGCCTTCCAATTACTGACATTTAGGATGTGTGCCACCATGGTATGCCACACATTTTTTTTATCCCTTAGAGGTTCTAGATCAGTGGTTCTCACACTTCCAAATGCTGCGGGCTCTTTACTACAGCTCCTCATGTTGTGGTGATCCCCAACCATAAAATTATTTCGTTGCTACTTCATAACTATAATTTTGCTACTGTTATGAATCATAACGTAGGTAAATATCTGTGTTTTCCTGTGAAAAGGTTGACTGAAATCCTAAGTGGTCACAACCCACAGGTTCAGAACCTCTGATCTACAGGAAGCCAGGTGTCAAAGACCCCTGCAGGAAAAACACTACAGGAATGGAAAAGGACAAGCAGTAATAGTACTCTGGGAGAATCTATTTTAAAGGCAGTCTTGCGGGGGTGGCAGCGCGCGAGGGCAGTCTCCACAGAGTAAGGTCATAAGATGAACTGATTTCATTCCTTCAACCCCTCCCTCCACACATCAGTTTTCCCAGAGGAAAGGGTGCCTTCATTGAGGCACCTTCACTTCCTGACCAGCAACAAACCTTGTTGAGGAATTTACGGCACATTAATGATGAAAATCAGCCTTAGTTCAAACAGGTGAATTTTCTCACGAATCAATTAGTATCCATACTACTGCTTTTTAATACTCCAAGAGGGCTGCAATTTACTCCAAACCCTTTAAAAGTCAGTTCCCTGCCAGGTGGTGGTGGCGCACACCTTTAGTCCCAGCACTTGGGAGGCAGAGCCATCCTGGTCTACAAAGGGAGATCTAGGACAGGCATCAAAACTACACAGAGAAACCCTGTCTCGAAAAACCAAAAAAAAAAAAAAAAAGTCACTTCCCCTGGGGGCTGGAGAGACAACTCAACTGTTAAGAGCACTTGTTCTCATAGAGGACCTTGGTTCCATTCCCATCACCCAAATAAGTGGTAGCTTACAACCACCTATAATTCCAGTTCCAGAGGATTTGACACCCTCTTCTGACCTCTTAGGGGAACCAGACACACAAATGGTGCATATACATACACATAGGCAGAACATGCACACACATAAAAACAAAAAATCTAAAAATAAAAAAATAGTCAACACTTGTACAACTCCCAAGATCTTCTAGTACATATTCACTCTCTCTTTGGCTGAAGAGGAGCTCTTGCCAGGTATGCTGCCACACACCTTTCATCCCAGCACTTTGGGGGCAAAAATGATGGTGGATCTCTGTGAGTGCCAGGCAGTCTACATAGCAAGTTCTAGAACAGCCAGGGCTACATAGTGAGAGCATGAAAGGAAAGAAAATGAGAAACAGACAGACATACAACACACACACACACACACACACACACACACACACACACACACACACACACACACACAC
>CABHPR010117229.1:0-14397 GCA_902168415.1 Peromyscus melanophrys
CAACACGAGAGGAAAAGAAGTCTGCGAAGGGCACAGTGAACGATGATGCCCACGAACTGGGGGGCAGGGACTGTTAATGACACCTCTACTTCTAGAAGACAACAGCTCCAAAGCTAGAATCACTCCAAGAACAGAGCACATATCATTTAATTGGCTGGCTGTGGCCCTGAGGTCAGTGAGCAAGTAGTTGGGGCTGCGCCAGAATGTCCAGGTCAGGCAGCAGGTTGCATTTGGAAGACATCTGTTTTAAATGTAAGTGCAATGACTTGGTTGTAGATCATGCTTCTCCAGAACATAACACGTGAAGGGTAGCTTCCAACTTCAGCTAGGGAGGTTCCATTCATGTCGCACTTTCAGGCCTTGTCATGCTTGCATTATGTCTAAAACCAACCTGAATTCAGGGAAGTGAATTCAGAGGCCTGGAGCCTCACACTTCTGTTTCCTGTCCTCTGCCCCTTGCTGTCCATCTGTGAAATGAAGTGACAGAGCGAAAAGGTCTCTCCCCAGTCATGGGGCTCTGTATCCAGGGACATCACAGCTAAGGGGTTTTGGAGTCTAGTGCTTGGTCTGCACCAGATCCTGCGTCCATTGCTATGTGACCTAGGGCACTGATAGGTGGCCTGGTCAGTGGAATCCACTCCTGTGGAATAGCTAGAGAGGTAAGGATAAGCAAAAGGTGAATAAGCATGGAAAGTCCTCACTGGCCTGCCTTATGAGGGGACTGGAGATGGAGAGAGAGAGAGGAGAATATCTCAGGTTTGCTCACATGGTAGGCTCAGGTACAGGAAGAGGTGACCAGAAGCCATTGCCCTCTGGGTGAGGATAGAGCTGAAATGCAGAGCCGGAAGCCAGAATAAGAGAGAACTAGCTGCCTCTGCAGATGCTGGTACCGTACTGTACAGGCATCTGAACCTGTGACAGCATCCCAGGAAACTGTGGCCAAGGGGACCCTGCACTCAGCTTCAGTCAGTCCTGGGGACACCGCTGCAACTGAGAGGTGCTGCATATGAAAGAGTCAGACCAGCAAGCTGAGCTGGACTCTGGTGACTGGGCGAGACTGCCACCTAGTTCTCCTCAAGTTCTCTAGGTATTCCATCATGGTGCCCACAGGTGTGCTGTTCTTCCCCCACTTGGTGGTGGTGGCTTTTCTGTTTCTTGTCTTATCACACTGGCCACAGGATGCAGGCACTGTCACTAACTGGTGAGACCCAAATGGGCTGCCAAGTAGCTAAGGGAGGAGGACAGGGTTTATGAAGAGACACTGGAGACTGGTACAGCAGCCATGGAGTCCTTCTGAAATTTTAGACAGTCTGGGCATGTGCCAGGAGGATGCCAAGAGGGAGGGACAGGGACACTTCTGAGCAGATTTAGAGGAATCCCTGCCTGGACATGTGCAACCAAAATCCCTACAGGCTCCAAACCTAGACCGCAAGAGCTAATAGGCCCCCGGCCAAGGGAAAGTGCCATATTCTAGCCACTGTTCAACCATTGTCAGTTTGCTCCTGTGAAAAATGTGAGAAGTGAGATTAATTAGGATTTTCAATTTACAATCAGTTCTCCAAGAATATGGACTCAAATTAAATTAACAGCTGTTTTAATTTTCTCCTATACCTCCACGGTCTGATTCTTAATCACACTACATCCCAACTCTTATCATAATTGAATTATATAGAATTACAGTTCACTCGGCAAATCTGTGTGCGAGGCTCTTTCATACGAGAGCCCTGTAACCATACCTCCTTCTCTAGTGGTCTGGATGTCTCAGCCGTCCCAGTCTGGTGCTGAAAACCTGAAAGATCCCTGGAGAGATATTGGTCTTTGGTCAATGTTGGAATCTCAAAGAAGTAGGTTCTAATCTCAGTGAAGAAAATGTCTCACAATAGAGTGGATGGACTTGCCAGTGAGAGTGAGGACAGGCAGGCAAAAAGCAGTTTTCTTCTTCTGTGTCCCTGTATCAGGGCTGCCACCTAAAGATGCCACCAAGATTTGGGGCGTGTCCTCCTGCTTCAATTAACCTGATTAAGAAACCCCCTCCCAGGAGTGCCCGGCAGCCGGGGTTTAGTTCATTCCAAATCCATCAAGTTGACAACCAAGGTGAGTCCCACAGCACTGGTGTTACTACAGGGGTTATCTGCTACAGTCTTCGTCCGGGACGGTCCCCACAGGGGACATCTGCCTGCTCGTCCCCTGTCCCTTCTCCCACTCTTTCTGTTGACAAGTTACATGCGGTAGCTCTGCCCCTTCTGAGAACGCTCTTCATGGACCCAGGAAGTCCTAGCCAGTATCCCCCAAGAACAGCCAAGCTTGTGCCTGGCCTGGCTCCACACTCCTGCTCTCACCAGCCCCAGGGCACCTCAGACTTGTCCTGTTCTTTGGTCTCACTCCCTCCACGGTCACTACTCACCTTAGGCTGTCTCCAGACTGGAACATCTGTCTTCTTCTGCCCTGACTTCTTCTGGTGTTTGAGACATGGGCTAACCCCTTCCATTACACACTCCTCCTTCTCCACTACACATCTCCTCACAGTAACCCTGGTGTGTGCAGCCTTTCACGGCTGGTGGCTATTCCCATTCTTCCATTATTTTCTGGCCCGACTGCCTGTTTTTCCACTGTTAGACTGTGGGGAGCTGCAGATCTGGGGCCAATTAGCTCATCTCTTAAAATTCATGCTGTGATGTGGTCATGAAGCATCCCTCTTCCCTGCACGCGTTTCCTGCCATCTCAGCGGGAACATAGCCCTCTGTTCTTTTTAGAAGCCCTAGCAAAGAGGGCGGCATCCATACCTGTCTGCTCTTGGGCATTCTGGGTCCTCTCTTGACTCAGTTCTAGATAATCATGTTCTGGGGCTAGAGATGTCCTCCCTTTCCCTGTGAAGACACTGCATGCTCTCTTGGTCCTGTAATGGCAATGGGGCTGGTCCCTAGGGCACCTGGAAACCAGCCTGTTTCTGCCTTTTTGAAGGTTCAATCTAGATTTTTTAAAAAAATCTTCCCAGGAAAAAATCAGATCTCACTTACTAAGGATGGCACTAGCAGTTTGGGAAACATCAGAAGTAGGCAACCATGCCCCGTGCGGTGCATCTATGTGCCTGGCTAATGGATTAGACTAGCAGGCAGACACTGCCAGACTCTTATCAGTTCTTCGTGTTGGTGCATTTTACCTCTCAAACTTGCCAGGTCTCTTCATAAGTCCTGGCAGATGAGCCCCAGGGGCCATGCTCAGGTGTCATGAAGAATCTTCCCCATTGTTGCACACTTGTGATTTAAAGAGAAGGCCAGTAGCTTAGGGAAGATCCATTCGCTCAGGGTTGAGCTGGCTCCTAGTGCCCTTCCCCACAGAGCCACAGGCTTCCTACAGTACCCTGTGGGCTGGCGTTACAGGACCTGAGCTTAGGAGATTTCCAGGGAACAAATTGAGGGGATGCAGCCTGGCATCGGGTCTGTACTTGTATCTGGGCACCTAATATCACAAGTAATCTTATGTCAGTTTTCTGTCTTTGGCTATGAGTTACAGCCACTGAGCCTCCCCCCAAGGCATGAGGTTTAGCATGTATGTTGGTTAATTATCTTGTTGCTGTAACAAAATACAGTGACTATATATACAAAATACAGTGCTGACAGTGAGCAGCTTATGCTGGCTTACAGTTTGAAGGGATTCAGTGCATCACTGGAGGGAAGGCATGGAAGTAGGAACAGGAAGCTGTCTGGTCACTCTGCTTCCATACTCAGGAAGCAAAGAAGGAACATGAAGTAAGGCCCAGTTACAAAACCTCAAGGCAAGCCGGGCGTTGGTGGCGCACGCCTTTAATCCCAGCACTCGGGAGGCAGAGCCAGGCGGATCTCTGTGAGTTCGAGGCCAGCCTGGGCTACCAAGTGAGTTCCAGGAAAGGCGCAAAGCTACACAGAGAAACCCTGTCTCGAAAAACCAAAAAAAAAAAAAAAAAAAAACCTCAAGGCCCACACCCTCTCCCCACCACCCCTACTCAGTGGCCTCTTCCTCCAGCAGGGGCCCAACTCTTAAAGGTTTCATAGTCTTCCCAAACAGTGCTACCATCAGGGCACCAAGTGTTCAAACTCAAACTTATGGGGGACATCTCACATTTGATGGTTTGGGCTGGTCACTGCCATGTACAGAAACCCCAGATCCTTCCCTAGGGAAGATTAAATCATTTCCATGTGAATTTGTTCTTATTTGCCCACTGGGACTTCTGGTCCTGCTCATGACTAAAATCAGGTGAACTTGAGCTGACTAGAGGCAGAAACATGGCAAGGTTCCTAGCATCACCATAGCAACACGGTATCATGTTAAAAGATACCTCCTAGTCCAGCACTAGGTCCATGTGTCAGCTTATGCAGACTTCCCTGGACAGGCTCCACCCAACTGCTCTAGGGTGCTAGGCCCTAGTACAGGAGTCCCCTGACCATCAGTCATACTCTGTGCCTGGAGACAGTGGCATTCTATAAGATGCCTCAGGGTTTGGGCTCCAGAAGTCACCTAAGCCTGCCTTCTTCCTGGATCTCTAGAGCACATCCTTAGAAAACACTAGCGTGCAAGTCTTCAAATCAGGAAGGACCAAACACAGATGAGCTCTCCCTGAGGTCTGTACCATGGCTCACTTGTGGGGCTTCCAGAGAGAAATTGGTAATGGGTTTTCATGCAAAATGTGTGCATCAGAGCATCTGAGTCAAGGAGGAGGCAAGAGGATATGCTGTAAGAAGTCAGCTACTGTCTAAAGCTGTCAAAGCCACCATACCCCCATGAAGACCTAGACACAACCATCAACACTGTCCAGGCTGAACGGTCAGGTCAGACATTAGTCCTTTATAAAACACACTACTCTGGCCAAGGGGATGGCTCTGCACCCCTAAGCCATGTTCCCAATCCAATACCTAGTTCTTAATCTGCCACCTGACCCACAGGCAGGACACACCTGATGCCATTCTTGTTGACCACACAACCTTGCCTCCCAAGGGAAAAGAACAGGCTGCTGACAACACCCCGGGCTTACTGTAGAGACTGAACCTGGCTCTGGTATCTCAGAGCCCTCCCTCCAGCTTCTCCCCAGTAGGAAGGAGGACTTGGGACACGGGGGACTGTTGTTCCAAGCACACCTTCTTCTTATGAATATGGATTAAAATGGTAATAAACATTGAACAAATAATAGACACAATTGCCTTTTAAAATAAACTCATATGTTTGAAACTCACAGCATGCTTTGGGGATTTGTGTAATTTTCACATCTCTCTCACCTCTACCAGTGTTTGGCTTTCTCATTAGATTCTTATTTGGACAAAGCAACAGAGAATTTTGATGTATGAATCATCACCAAGACACTTGTAAACAGTTATCCTAAACCAGTCCTAAGGCTTCCCTTGTGCTAGATCCCGGCAGGCAGGTGGCTCGCTTCTGGATTTTGGATTACATAGAGAAATGAGTTTATCCAAACATCATGTTCCATTATGAGCTCACATCCTCTGACCTACAGCCTCATGAGCTAGAAAGCAGGCAATGCACCCGCCCCTCCCTCTTTCCTAGGTCTCTCTGCTTTCCTCCACTTTCCTCTTTCTCTCTCTGTGTCTCTCCCTATCTCTGTCTCCTCTCTCCTTTCCCAGTCTTCTTTCGGTCCCTTCTCTCCGGCTTCTTTTCCATCATCACATTGTCCCTTATAAGGATCCTTCTGGTGACATGGAACCTACCTGTGTAACATGAGACGATGTCTCATCTGGACATCTTAAGTCTGAAAGGTCCCTTTTGTCCGGTGAGCTGAAACATTCACCGTGTAAGACTGGGATGCACCCAAACTGAAAGTTCACATCTGCCCTGCCTGCTCTCTGTACAGCCCACAGGTGGTCTGCTTTCGAAGTCCTCCCTAGGAGCCACTACAGCAGCCTTTCTTTAAAAAAACAACAGTGTGTGTGTGGGGGGGGGGGGGTTAGGGTAAAATATGTAAGTCATTCAGGAAATGGCCTACTGTTTTAACAAGCCTCATGCTGTCTCCCCTGGGTAGGTTTCTTAAAAGTCACCAGCAGTTTGCCTCTGTATCTACACTGCTGTGGACAGTGCTGCCATCAACATGAGCATGGGGTCCTATGGAAGCCTTACTTATAATTTTTAGAGGGAACTCTATACGGTCCGCCATCCTAACTACATGTCTCACACTCCAACGTACAGCAGTGTGTGTAGTGACAATATTCTGTGTATGGTACTATACAATTTTAAGAGAGGAGGTCTCAAATTAAATATTCTTGCTAGAACTAATAGGGTTGTGGGAGCGTTGAGAGGTGACAAATGAGTCATTACTTGATTATGGTGATGGTTTCAAGGGCTCATGCAAACCCCCAATGAGATACACTAAGCGTCCACACTTGGGGTGTATTGCTTACCAAGGAAGCTGTTACGAGCTCTTAGTCCACAGCTGTTGCTCCTTCAGACATTAGCTTCCACTTGCCTAGTGGACAGGAAGTTATCCTTTTCTGCTTCCAGCTTGCATGAGCTGCCGACCATTAGACCTCCCCTCCCACAAAGCATGTAAATAATGTCCAAATGAAAACTCGTTGCCAAGGTCACAGCGGGGGGTTTGTACCGATGACTGCCAACTCAGTGGTGCAAACAACCACTTTTTGAAGTTTGAGCTCTGTGGACCAGGAAGGAAAAGGATCTCACTGAACTCAGAGGAAGTCTGACAGGCCTGGCTCCTCCAAGGACACTGGGAAGGGCTGAATCCTCCCTTGCTCTCTAGCCTCCAAGGCCTCCCAAGGATGTTGGCTTCCAGCCTCTTCGTCTCTCTTTAAAGACGGTGACAATGGGTGAGTTTCCCTAGCTCTCCTTCAAGTCCAGCTTCAGTCTCTATGACCCACTGACCCACAAGCCTTCATCTCCTTTGTAAGATAAACGGCCACAGCTCTGGGATTAGGCATAGCATCTTTCAAGATATCATTCTACAGCCTCAGCTACAGGATGGCTCACATTAGGATCTCAGAGAGGCAAACTGATGAGGCACCTTGACTCTTATAGACTTCCCCACCAGCCCAGGTATAACCTGGAGATCTGTGGGGAAAGCTACCGCCCAAGGACTCAGTTTGAGCTTTGGCCTTCGTGGTCCAGCAGTGCCCCCTCATCTGACAACATTGCAGCCTGCAATGTAGAAGTGAAATGACTCCCATCCGTCCCTTTGGTAAGTATTGACCACCACATGGTCCCTAGATGCCACCACTGCCCGGCTCTGATTGTCCCTGTCCCTGAATGGAGCCAGTGGCATTCACCCTGAGGGGGGATGCTTTCCTACCATTCGTCTGTTCTAATAGATCTCTCCATGAACAGGGGAGTCTGAGGCCTCTGAGTCTGAAACTTTCTCCTAATGAAATTGTCCTTGACCATTAAGTTAATGGAACTGCAGAGGGAATAGCTCAGGAGCTGGGAGCAGGCCTCCATCTTTCCCTGGTCTTTCAGATGGCTCTGTTGGGACACACACGTGGTGGAGGATTGAGGCTACTCCGGATGGGGGTGGAGGCAGCAGCGTAGAGGTCATTTTTTTTCTGCCATCATATAAAATTGAAAGCCTAGAGAGTGCCAGGAGAAAGTTTTTTAAACTTTTATGAATTATTCCCACAAGGAGCCATAAGCATTTTTCACTGTGGCCATTTCGGCTCAGCAGAGCGGTGAGTGGCCGACAGCTGCCTGGCTTTGTGATTAAAGGCTATGTTCTGCTGCCCAGTCACACAGGCCTGGAAGAGGGTGGACTGTGTCCTCAGGGCCAAATCTATTCAGTCAGGAAACAGGAGAACAAAATGCAAGAACAAGCTGTGGTCCCATGGGGAGCCGCTTCCCCAGCCAGGCTGAGAATGTCTACTCCCAAACCAGAGGGCAGGTACAGAGAGCGCTAAGGGAAAGGATCCCTAGTGAATGAGCCGCCATGGCTGGCATTCATACACACTTGTGGTGTAGGCTGTGAGTTTCAGTCCTCAGTTCTGCTTATGAACTACCGTCTGTTCTACCCCACGGACTCCCATCTCTGGTTGGCAGGACTAGCTGCTGTTCTAGCTGGCTCTCTTCCTGGGCCACCTAGCCATGTTCAGCTGACCTTGAGAAATACCTGGGCTCCAGTACTAACATCAGTAAAAAGAGTCATTATGGAACCTACCAGAGAAGTGGCTCTGAGAAGCAAAGGGGCTATGTCATCTGGCCAATACTTCCAGCATCCCCTGATGGCACTAAGATCAGAAGACCCAGAACATTCCCCTTGCATGTCCTGACATCACACAGAGGACCAAACCCAGGTTCATCCTTCAAACTGGAGGGAAACAGCCTAGGAGTCCAAGTCCACCTCCATGTTTTTTCTAGTAGAAGTCTGTGTGCACACATGGGTGCTGTGGATATCACTCTGTATAAATAAAATGCTGATTGGCCAGTAGCCAGGCAGCAAGTGTAGGCAGGACAAGCAGAAAAGAGATTTCTGGGAACAGGAAGGCTGAGTCAGAGAGACCATGCCAGCCGCCGCCATGAGTACCACCATGTAAGATACTGGTAAGCCACTAGCCATGTGGCAAGGTATAGATTTATAGAAATGGGTTAAGTTAAGATGTAAGAACTAGATAGCTAAAAGCCTGAGCCATTAGGCCAAACAGTTTAAATAGTATAAGCGTCTATGTGTTTATTTTACAAGTGGGCTGCGGGACTGCGGGGGCTTGGTGGGACCAGAGAGACGCTCTCCAGCTACACATGGGCTCTTACAGAGAGCCACACAGTCTCCACACGCCCATAAGGGGCTCAGAGGGCTGAGCGCTGGCTGAAGACATCATGCCTTCTGTGTAGCTCACTTCCACCTCCTAAGAACCAGACCCTCTGAGACAATCCCAGCACAGATGTTAAGTTCCTGGGGGCACAGTCCTGGCTGAGATATCCCCTGCTGTCCCAGTAATATTCTCAACAGGTCTTTTTTTTTTTTAATCTCTGATGATCCAGTGATTAGTTGTGCAGTGCATTTAGCCCTTGTATCTCCTTACCCATAGGTCCTCAGCCACTGTTACCGATCACATGACCCTTTCAAAGGATCTAGCAGGTCCCTGCTGAAGGCACAGCATTAGCAAGCAGAAAGTATCTCCTTCTGTGTGAAGCAGGTGCCAAGGTCTGCCCTGTCTATGGAACACCTGGGACTGGTACCCCATGACAGGGGAGTTATCTGGGCATCTGGTGTCAGTGTGTCCTGCAGTGTCCCATGTCCTGGGGGAACTTCACTAAGCAGTGCTGATGCTTTTACTCATACTTCAACTCACTGTGTAGGTTCTCTGTGGAGCCTGGAGTCAGGCTCCCTCATGGGAAGTGACACTGAGGGACTGTCATGACTTGACTCTAAGATGTCCCCTGGGGGCTCATGTATTGGAAATTTCCACTGCCAGCTGATGGTTTGGGGGGAAGTGATGTGACCCTCAGATGGAGTGACCCCTCGATGGAGTCATCATTTGGTGGCATTATTGAGACTTAATAGAAAATAGAAGGTAGGACCTTGTTGGAGGAAATGGGTCACTGAAGTATGCCCTGGACAGATATATCTTACTTCCTGTCTCTGCCTCGCCTCCACTTCTCAGCTGCTATCAAGTAAGAAGCTCTGCTCACATGCTGTGATCACCATGATTGTTTAGTCTCACCTCAGGTCCCAGTGAAACCAGCTGTGTTGGAGAGTTTTATGTCAACTCGATACAAACTAGAGTTATCTGAATGGGGGAAACATCAATATCCAGCTATAGGGCATTTTCTTAGTTAGTGATCAGTGGGGGAGGGCCCAGCCCATTGCAGATGGTACCATCCTTGGGCTCGTGGTTCTGGGTTCTATAAGAAAGCAGGCTGAGCAAGCCATGAGGAGCAAGCCAGTAAGCAGCACCCCTCCATGGCCTCTGCATCAGCTCCTGCCTTGTTTGAGTTCCTGTCCTGACTTCCTTTGATGATGAACAGCAATATGGAAATGGAAGCCAAATGAACCCTTTCCTCCCCAGCTTGCTTTTGGTCGTCGTGTTTCATCACAGCAACAGTGACCCTAACTAAGATACCAGCTGACTTTGGACTCAAGCTTTGACACTGTAAGCCAAGGCACCCCTTCTTCACATTGTTTCTCTGACATGTTTGTCTCAACACCAGAAAGCTGACAGCCCTGGGTTCCTATGAGGTTCTGAGAGGCCTCACTGCCAGGGGCTGTTGGTTCCTCCTCAACTCTAGTACCACAGGTTCCTCTTTAAAAGGCCGGGATTTGTGTAGAGGTGTTAAAATAAAGAACTTAAGCTTGCAGGACTCAAAAGAGCACCTGTGACCCATCAGTAACCCCCAAACAACCCTAAACACATGCCTTGTCTCCAAAACAACCTATGTGCCTCTGAGGGCAGCATCACAGTGAGTTTACCCTTTGTTATGTCCCACCAAGCCCTGCCCTCCCTTTGTGCTGAGTCCCCCTGGTGGGGTCCTCATCTCTCATAGATGTGAGTTCCCAGATCCCAGATTGCATGTCTGGCCCTGGCAGTCTCAGTGCTTACCTGCCCCTGTGTCCTGGGAGCGGGTGACAGATGTTCTTCTCACGTATGCCTCCTCCTGTCCTCTCGGCAGCACGGTCCATGGCTCCGCCCCTCTGCTTCACTGCCATGTTCCTGTCTCAACCAGATCCTGGGGAAATGCAGCAGAAAGCTGTAGAAAGGCAACCCTGTCTTTCTTTGCATTTTTGCCATGTGTACATACGACTTTAAAAAGTCTAAGGCCTCAAGTCATCCTCCCCAGTAGCAGCCACAGAGCCTGGCACTCAGCAGTATCATGTGCATCTACACAACGTTTTGCTCAAATTGGGGCATTTTTACACACTTTTTCATCTAATGTTTTTTGTCTTGTTTGTTTTTTTGAGATAGAGTTTCTCTGTGTAGCCCTGGCTGTCCTGGAACTCGCTCTGTAGACCATGCTTGCCTCGAACTCAGAGATACGCCTGCCTTTGCCTCCCAAGGGCTGAGATTAAAGGCATGTACCACCACCCACTATCTTAGTATTTTAATACTGGTGCTTTTGTGGTTACCTTTCAGCACTAATGAGCATTCCTTTTATGCCTGTGTAGATTCCATTGCACAGCTAAATGACCCTGTGGCGTTTGGGTCTCTTCTGTGTTGTGGGATTTTGTACATTGTATGAAGATGTTTTGTTGTGACTGGTGTAATAAAGAGCTGAACAGCCAATAGCTAGGCAGGAGATATAGGTGGGACTTCTGGGCAGCGAGAACTCTGGGAAGAAGAAAGGCAGAGTCCCCAGCCAGACACCAATGAGACACAGAACAAGTCAGACATACAAGACAGAGTGAAGAAGGTAACTGAGCCACATGATAGAACGTAGATTAACAGAAACAAGTTAATTAAGTTATAAGAGCTAGTTAGAAAAAAGCCTAAGCTAAGGCCATGCTTTCATAATTAATAGTAAGTATTCCATGTTGTTATTTGTGAGCTGGTGGTCCAGACAAGTAGGTATAGCTACATGCCTGTCTCCTTGCTTTTGTAATATAGCCATTTCCATGAAACTCTGCTCTCCCGTCGTGAATTCAGCCACTGTGTGGTTCCACATTTGGGGATGATACTGCAGGGGCAGTCAGCATCCTGAATGGTGCATATTTTCTTTCCTTGAGGCCCAGCATGTAGTCTCAAAGGCAGAGCTGAGGGTACCTCTGCTGTGGCCCCGTGCATACTGAGTGCTCCTACCCCATGCCTTTGCCAGGCTGGAGTGATGCCATGTTGTGGCATGATGCCCTATTTTCCTCTCCCTCACATAAGCCTCATTCCTTGAAGGAACTTGTTGTTCCTCCTCTGCTCTCTGATGGTATCCTAACCCTACAAAAGTGGGCAAGGCATGCTCTGACCCATCCACTGTCCCTCTGTCTTCAAGGTACTTAAACATCACTATGATCTTTCTCACCATTAGCCCTCCTGGCACCTAAGACTACCCTGTGACAGGCTTTTGCTGTCCTTAAACAGAAAAGCTTGCTGACCTGAGAACCTCAGTCTTATAAGGCCTTGAAACTGACCCCTCCCTGAGACCTTGATTCTGAGATGAAAAGTCACACAGTCAAAGCTCTATACCATCTGCCATATATGGGAGTGTGCTCTCTTGAACCAGCCATATTTCTTCTGTCAACCAAATGACAACAGTCCCAAGGTGACCTGAGATCAGCTCAAAATACCCACAGAATCTCAGGGAAGAAAAGGGACAATTGTTTTTAACTGTTGAACCCAAAGGTCTGAATAACTAACTAGAGATAATGACCTAGGTTTGTCCTTGGAGTGTAGGAGGCCCAGAGCTAACCACAGCCTTGGAAGCATAGGTAGACTTGGGGCCCAGGGCTGACCACAGTGGCAAAACACGGGTAACCAATACAAATGCACAGGATCATAGTAAATCAACCTCAGAAAAGGAATACATCTTTGGAAAGTTATCGGTTTCTCTGCCCAGTTCCTACGGAAATTGTGGGCCAGTGGGAGTTGGACGGTGCAAAATGGAAACATTGGAAAGAGACTCAGCTCTTCCTGTGGGGAGAGCCAAATTCAAATGTGGCTGCTTACAGGTTTTCCCAAGGAAGGGTGAGAGAAACCTACTCACTTGTGAGATCCACTGGCTTGAGTATTGAAGCCCACTAAACTGTCGGCTGTAGACATTGCCAACCTGTTAGCCAGGCCATGCAACAAGGATGCCAGCAGCATGCCCTGCACTTGCAAGGTCTCACTGCATAGACTGCAATGCCCACTACTGCTGCCCGGTGACTGTGAGCATCTGCTCTATGAATTGAGGCCAGAGCTTACTTAGCACTGGTGCTCAGAGCAAAACCATGGAGATCAGCAGACAGAGGGAATATCTGAGCCTTTGGGGAAAGGAAGGGGAGCTGGGTCAACATGGAAAAGCAAATTGTCCTTGGGTCTAGGGGATGTAAAGGATGGGCCAGATTTGGAAGGTGGAACAGGAACTCGGGGTCCAGTAAAAGCAGGAATGGAGCTTAGAAAGGTGGACTTGGAAGAACTAGGGGTGGTGGGATTCTTCCCTTCAAAGGAGTGGGTTGTTTGGGTCCATGATGTTGGGGCAAGTCAGGTCAGAGAATACCTGAGAAGCCATGGTGGATAGGAAAGAAATCAGAAGCTCTTGGTGTGGAAGCAGATAAAGGGGGGCAACTGTGTGAAATGGAGAGTAAGGTGGGCAAAAATACCTGGTCTTTGTGAACAGGAATGAGGATACACAATCAAATGCCTCTACTGCAGAGTCAAAAAAATATGCAAATGTGAGTTAGGAGGAATCTTTAAGCTTTGATTTCCAAGGCATTTGGCAAGCAGCTCATAATTTTACACAGCTGCTATAATAACATGGTTAGCTGACTTGTACTAGATGCTGGTAGGAAATATTTCAGAAATGGTGTTCTCCAATTTCCAAGCATGACATATGCCTGGCACAGAACCACCCCGTGACATAACCAGCGATTAGAGAATGACAACCTTCCTATTATCACAGGAGTTGCAGTCCACATGATTGGACTGACTTGAGCCAACTATTACTGGGAAATAGGTACAGAATTTGTCCTTTAAGGTGGAGAGTACAAATACGCCCTTAAGATCATTCGCCACTGTCCATATAGGTCAAAATCGTGTCTAATATTAGTAGATGATAAACGAGCTGGCAAATTGAAAGTTATTGCTGGAAAAATATGCCTGATACAAAGTGGGTGATGTCAAAGTAAACCCTGCCTTTCACATTCGTGCTGCCAATTCTAGAAATAAAATAATTACGCTCTTCATCCTGAAATCGTGATGCTCAGGAAAAGCAAGTGAGTGCTTCTCACAACCATTCTGCAGCCACCCTCCGTTAAGCCAGGTTGTCATCCAGGCACCTTCTTCCTGGTGGCAGTTGTGGAGCTATGCATTACACATGGTGACAAGCCAGGCTTGAAAAGAATCTGCCTGTGCTTCATAGCCGATGGTTGCTTTGGAAACTCTGTACCTTTGTTTGTTGTCAGGAATGTGCTCATAATCACAAGCATCCCTATCCAGGTAATCCATCCGGGCTAAAGCAGAGCCAGTTTTCCTAGCTCACTGCTATCAGTTCAAAATGTGGTGATGGGCATCATACCATAGACACCCACTCACAGAGACATACAGAGGGAGAGACACACACAAAGGGGCACACAGAGACAATGAGACACAGAAAGAGAGAGGCACACAGTCAGAGAGGGAAGCAGAGAAAGACACACAGAAATACACACTCAGAGAGAGACAAACACAGACATATCAAGGCACACAATCACAGAAACACAGAGAGAAACAAACACACAAACATACACACACAGAGGCGCACCCTCAGACACACACACACACACACACACACACACACACACACACACACACA
>CABHPR010117229.1:20270-38990 GCA_902168415.1 Peromyscus melanophrys
GGCAAGATGAGAAACCAGCACACAGAATGTGTGTAAAGTGGGGAGAGTGGCAAGACGAGAAACCAGCACACAGAATGTGTGTAAAGTGGGGAGAACGGCAAGATGAGAAACCTAGGGTGTCTTTGAGACTGCAGAGCCTTCCTCAACTCTTCCATGGGCTTTGAATTCAGGAGTTAAGCTGTTGACTCTCATAGTCACACAAAACTTCCCCAGAGTAGGCTGCCTCTAGCTTCTTGTCTCAAGAATTTGAAGAATGAATAGACCATAGAAGGTGGATTTTAAAGAAGTATTTTATTATAGCTAGCTTAAAAGAAAGAAAGGAAGGAGGGAGGGAGGGAGGGAGGGAGGGAGGGAGGGAGGGAGGGAGGAAGGAAGAAAGGATAAATATCAAGAGGGATCCCAAGATGGATACCATTGAGAGTCACTGCCTTGGAGGTAACCAGGCTGTTCTGGTGAAGTCATGAAATGGGGGGTGGTCTGGTCAACACAGCTCCCATTCACAGGGTGCTCAGGTGCCTGTGCATTCAGTAACATCCTAGTGCATGGATCCCAGGAAAAGGGTGCTCATTTAGGTGAAAGAACATAAGGAAATACCAGACCCCTATTCTGGCATCCCTAGCCTCAGGCCATGGCAGAACCAAAGACATTTTAGCTTATTTTCTGGTGTCTCTGATCTCTTGCAATGGGGTCAAGTCCATTTTTAGTTTTTAACCCGGGGCGGGGGCGGGGGGGGGGGGGGGGAATTGTTCACTTTCAGATGCTCTTACCCTAAACTGCCCAGCCAATTTCTATCTCCTGTCCTTATCAAATGATTATCTCCTAGATCATGATCTCACACACACACACACACACACACACACACACACACACACACACACACACACACACACTTTCATAGCACATCCACACTGTGTGTCCAATGCAAACAGTCCCAAACCTCAGAACGCACTCACTCAGAGCCTCTGAACACCCTGCTGTGGCCAGCCGTATGCTGCGGGAAGCCTTGCAGAAGAAGTCGGCATTTCAGCTTGTCTATAGGAATGGGATCTGCAGGTTCATTAGCGGCAGCCATCTCCATCACTGTGGGCTCCACTGCAGTCTGACGTGACAAATCACAGTTATTACAGCCACTATGGATTGTCAGCGATTAGCAAAGGAACCAGTATATTACCCTAATTTAATTATCCCACCATCTGATGCTTATGATGATCACTAACAGTACTTATTTCTAAAATGAAATGTGCTAGTCTCTAATTGTTCACAGTTCGAAAGAAACAGCCAGAGAACACTCTCAACCATTAAGGAAATGATATTTTAAATGATGAACATACTGTATATGTTTGTACTTTAAGGAAACAGACTCTGGTAATGTTTGGGGAAATTAGTGAAAATTTACTGATTCCCAGAAGAAAAATACTTGTGTCTAACAGTGCCAGGCAGAATCTGTGGGCACAGTCTAGGGAGGGGCTGTGTAAGGCACAGCTCAGAACAGTGAGATGAGATGAACCAAGCTAACCGGGATCAAAGCCTATCCCCACCAGGGACCCCAGAACCAGGGAATCTGCAGCCTGCCCAGGCCTTTTTCTCTGATTCTGCCAGCAAGCCTGCGCTGTGGGGCTAAAGGAAGGATCCCATAAATTTAAGGCAGGCCTGACACAGCACAGACACTTCCCCAAAGTACCACCTCCCCAATCAGCCCTCCATAAGGCTCCAAGGAGCCTCAAGAGCCTACTGACATTGTGCAAAGCAGGAGTCCCCAGCTGGCTTATGGAAGAGTCAGATCCCAATTTGTGACCAGCCCAGACCTGGCTCTTGCTGGGACATGGTGCCCCAATGAGGTGGTGAAAGAATGTTAAAGAATGTCCATGAACTAAGGGCATGGCTCGATGGTAGAGCACTTGCCCAGCACATCTGAAGTCCAGGGTTCTATCTCCAACTCAAGGAAAACAAAATGTCCCATGTACATATTTGTGGCATATATAGCCCTGGATGAAGTCTCACTGGCATTGACCTGGGCCGTCCACCCACTCAGCAGTCACTGCGGAGTAGAGGACCCCTCCTAGAGAAAAGGCCAATGTCAGCTAGGTATGGTGGCACACATTTTTAATCCCATCCCCTAGGAGGCGGAGGCAGGCTGATCTTTATGAATTCCATGCCACCTTGGTCTGCATAAAGAGTTCCAAGCCAGCCAGAAAGACTCTGCCTCAAACAACAACAAAAGCCACAGTGCCAGTCGAAAACTCCAAGGGTATCACCAGGGCTAACGAGAAAGAGAGGCAGCATCCCATAGGACTAGACAGGATGCTTGCTGGACCACATAGCTGGGGTTACCTATCGCCTCAGGCTCCCTCTCCAGCGATAGCCTTCTCAGAGCTAAGGCCTGGAAGCTCTGGCCTCCAGAGTCAGTGGGTTTGAATTAACCACAGGAAATGGGTTGTTCTGATTGCCAACGATCAGGGTAAGGGTCTCCAGAGCCTAGTGTGTGGTCATAGGTCTCTCATCTTGCTGTGACCCACGTGACCCAACATGACCCAATGAGGGCTCCAGCTACAGCCCCACAGAGACCCACTAGGAGTACAAGGTGGACTCATTCCAGGGCCAATAGCTGGTTCTTGGAGGTGTAAGTCTCAGCAGCTCTGGCCCCAAGGGAGGGAGAAGCCAACTGTGGCCTCTTCTTGTTGGTCCCCGAATGCAGCCAGCTCTCACTGGCTGCTCTCTGGGAGCCTCTCTTTATCAAGTGATAAATGAGCGCTCCACTCTCCCGTTACCGCACTTCTCACTCCTCCATGCCCTCCCTTTCCATGGCTGAAATAAATAATCCTGCACTGGAGGCAAACGCATTTGTCTAGATGGTAGATGGTGCTGGTGTCGTGGTAGGAAGGGCTGGTGACTGTTCTCTGGAGCTGCAGCCTCCCTCATGCCTGACCTTCTCTGCCTCCTCAAGTCTCCCTCTGTTCCTGACTGACACCTCTCCCCTCTTTCAGTTTTATTAATGTCCGTGGGAATGGCCCATGGCCTGTAATGACTCTGGAAAGCTGCCTAGGCTGTGTCCTGGGCTGTTCCTAGTGTGGGTGCGAGAGCATCTGGAGGTCACAGTGGGCAGAACAGACCCCTGGCATCTGCTGGCTCCAGCTCCTGGGTGGATAGGGACAACCGCCTCCTGGCCACAGGACATCCTCCTCCCACTATCCACTAAACATTTCCTGGGTCCTGGAACGCATCTGTTTCCTGAGTAAGGAAGAAGCAATAAACCACTGAACCTCATCCTGAGTCTCAGCCCTGTCTACTTCAATCACCATTTGCACATTTCCCTGTCACATGTTAGGGAACAAGTCCATTGCACCTGCACCTTGAACAGATCAAAGGAGTCAAGGAAAAATCTGCATCTCCACCAGGAAGAGAAGGACAGAAGGACCACTGGGTGAGGTGGTTGCAGGTCCAGCCTCAGAGTCTCCTGGTGCAGTTACAGGTGGGCCTGCCCTTGCCATTGAGGTGGTCTGCACCTTGTGTCCTGGCAGTGGCTGCTGTCTGCCATCAGGACCCACCTCAGGCTAGGAGTGACAGAAGTCAGTCTCCTAGAGACCAGGATAGTGGGCACAAGCAGTGTTGAACCACTGGGGAGATTTTGGAAGGCTTCACTGATGGTTTCAGGCAGTGGTCAGCAGCAGGGTCAGGGAGCTGCTCTCATTTTGAACTCCTCAGAGGATTCAGGTGTCCAGCAGCTTTAGAAAACCAGCGTCTGAAGATGGACATGACAACTCCTTTAAAGGGAGGACAGTCGCTATTTTAGGCCTCTCAGGCCAGGCAGTCACTTTTGCTGGAGCTCATTCACCAGCCACCAGGAACATAGCTCTGGACACACGGCAGAAGACAAGCACAAACGTGTGTTAATAAAGCTTTATTTATGGAAACAGGTGGTAAGCTGAGGCAGTTCCCCCTTAGTCTGCAGACTCCTAGCCAAGACCTATAAAGGGTTTTAAATTGCAAATCACAGATATCAGAGGGTCAGCCTCATTATAATCCTATTTAATTTATTCAATAGATGTACATGCCTCTAAATTTTTGCTTTTATTTGATTTTAAAACAAAGCATGTTAATAAATTACACACTAGCTGGGAGGTGGTAGCACATGCCTTTAATCCAAGTACTCAGAAAGCAGAGACAGGCAGATCTCTGAGTTAGAGGCTAGCCTTATCTACAGAGCAAGTTCCAGGACAGCCACAGCTATACAGACAAACCTGTCTCAAAAAACCAAATAAAATAAAATATAATTAATTAGTTAAACACAAATGATTATACAAAAAAATCCAAATTACAGATATAAATTTAAAGCCAGGCAGTGGTGGCACACGCCTTTAGTTCCAACACTAAGGAGGCAGAGGCAGGTCTCTGTGAGTTCCAGGCCAGTCTGGTCTATAAAGCGAGATCCAGGACAGCCAAGGCTGTTACACAGTGAAGCCTTGTCTTAAAACCACATATGATTAAATTTATAACCTAGCATGGTGGCACACAACTGTAATTTCTGCCCTCAGGGCACAGAGGCAAGTAGATATCTATGAGTTTGAGGCCATCATCACATAGTGAGTCCCAGACAGCCAGGAATACATAGTAAGACCCTGTCTCAAAAAGTATGTGTGTGTGCACACACGCAAGCCTGTGTGTTTCAGATAGCAAAGATGTTCTGCTGATGCTAAGTCACCTGAGGTGACTCAGCTCCATCAGAGTGCCTTTTCAGCCACTACCCCCCAGAAGACCTTGACTGGACCAGCACATCATGACAGACATGTCAAGTACATGCCAGATTGAGAGAGCAGCCTCATGGGCTTGTGAAGAAACCCAGGTTCAACAGGCACCAAGTTCACCTGGAAGGTGGCTCCTCAATGATCAGAGTGAGAGTGCATGTGTGTGTACACATATGGTGTGTGTGTGTGTGTGTGTGTGTGTGTGTGTGTGTGTGTGTGTGCATGTATGTGTTGTGAGTTTGTGGGAATCTATGTGTGTAAATTGTATAAGTTCATGTGTATTTATGTATTCTTTGTACAGTGTATATGCATATACATGAGCACTCACACATGTGTTACAGAGAAGTGCACTCATAAGTGCACACACACACACACACACACACACACACACACACACACCACTATCCCCTCCATTTCAGGAAGTTGGGACACCAGGAAGTTGTGGGACTTACCCAAGGACCACAGCCATGGGGTGAGGTGAAAACCAGGAGGGTGCACAGAGTCACACCTGACAGGGCCTCCATCTCTAAAACAGGGAACACCTGTCACTCCCTCCATAAGGGAGTTTTAGCTTGCAGATGGGGACAGAGAATCACTAGGCGATGGAATATAAAATCCTATTTAATCTGCTCAGACATTGAACTGTGTGCAGGGAACCTTCTGCCCTGCAGGAATGCACTTTTGTCCCCTCTTCTCCCAGCAGAGTTTCCAAGACATACAGCTCCAGAGACAAACAACTCTCCAAACAAAACGCAAAAGGCCCTTGGGGACTCCAGGGACATTTGAGATGCATGGTTTTCCCCTTAGGAAAAACCTTCCTGACATGGTCAGCGGGTGCCTCAGGTCCCAGGCACTCTCTGACAGGGCCAGAGGCACCAGCTGCACATAGTGGATGAGAAACACCTCCACAGATACAGAGCGATGGCTGTTCCTGTGAGTCACCATGCCTGAGTGATGCGAAGGTTGTCCTCTGGTCGCGATCAGGGAGCAGCAGCCTGAGAGACAGAGGAGAACGGGACTGCTGAGAGGAGGCAGCCCTGCTCGCTCACCCATGCTGGCACTCCCTAAAAAGGGAGCCCTCATAAATAAAAGAGCAGGCACTGAGTCTCCGGGCTGTTTTTATTATTGGCTTAATTTCTCTTCCCTGATATAGTTCTCAATATTTTATGACTTGTCGCCTAGCAATTCGGTTATGACAACTCCCCTTGCTTGCCGTACCCCTGACAGAAACACTGGAGTGCAAGGAGAACAGCCCCCAGCCCTGCCTCTGTGGTCCATAGACAGCCCCTGCTGGGCATGGGATGGATGCCAAGGGACAGATCCATGTGAGAGAGCTTGGAACACAGCAAATGATGGGTACCACTCCTACACAACCAGAGACCCTGGTCCTCTGTGGAAGGGAGGCCTGAGAGCAGGGCTGCAGGTCCCAGCCTGAAGGAGGCCTAGGCCCTGACCACCGCCCTGTCTGCCTGGACCTCTTTAAGAGTGCAGCAGTTAAACCCCCTACAAAAGCCCTGGAGGTTCCTGTCACTGCCAGGGGTGGACACGTGAAATGCCCTAGCAGTTCAGACCCTAACCACTGCCTGGGAGATGCTCAGATTACCATGATTTCTCAATGTGGTGACAGGACACAGAGAAAATAGGAGAAAAACCCAAGCCAGCTCGTAAAAGAATCCTGTAAAATTGTTGAAAATGTGATCCTTTAAATAAATCAGTAGTTTCTCTGTATAGTAGCAATAATTGTCTGAGAAAAAAATCCTAATACCCTTCCCAAAAGAAGATGCACACTCCACTAGGGTTGCTCCTGTATAACTTGGGGATGGAGGTGTAGAAAACTTACATGAAAGACAGTTACAGAGGATGCCAAGAGACAGGTGGGATGATGCCCCAAAGACATGCGTCCTGATCCCCCAGACTCTGTGGACATGTCCCCTTAGATCAGGGTTTCTCACCCTGTGTGTTGTGACCCCCTAGGGAGTTGAACATCAGATATCTTGCATCTTAGATATTTACATTGATTCGTAACAACAGCAAAATTATAGTTTTGAATGAGCAATGAAAATAATTTTATGGTTGGCAGTCAGTCACCACAACATGAGGAACTGGATTATCGAGCCACAGCATTAGGAAGGTTGAGAACCACTGCCTTAGATAGTGAAGGGGACTTTGTGAAGATCTTGAGAGATCAGAGTTCAACCTGGGTGGCATAGTGTCCTCACAAGGGTCCTTGTCAGAGGAAGACAAATGGTAAGGGGGGAGTAGGGAGCTTTGAGCTCATTAGAGGCTGTCTCTCTTGCCATGGGTGGGCTTTAACTCAGGAGTTGGGGAACAAACTCAGGGTCACTCAGACTTATCCTGAATCAGTGGCTTCCACGTTCTTTTCTTCTGAATCAGAAGAATGAAACTCACAGACGTGGGAAGGATGAGTTTAGAAAAGAGTTTTGTTACTGTTCAATGGTGGGAGCTTTCTAGAAAGAAGGCAGGGCTCCTGTGAAGCAGATACAGGTGCACAGAGGTGGGTCATTGATTGCTAGTCTAGGAGCCTTCAATGGTCTCACAGCAGAAACGGGTGAGGAAAGGGGAGGTGGTCAGTCCAGTTGATCCACCCACAAAGTGTCCCAGCGCCTCCCCTAAGTTCCCATCATGTCTCCATGACATCCCTCAGCTCTGGCGAGGGCAAACCAGGACACTTCTGCTTCTGCCCAAGTACAAGCACCTTTCGAGGTCCCCGTTAAGCTGCCTGACTAGTTTCTGTCTTACTTTTCATCAGTCACAAGGAGCAGTGGAGGGACAATGGTGGAGTCTTGCTTGCTTGCCTGTGTCTCTGAAGAGAGAGGGAGGCAGGAAGGGAGGGAGGGAGGGAGGGAGGAAGGGAGGGAGGGAGGGAGGAAGGGAGGGAGGAAGGGAGAGATGCAGGGAGGGAAGGGTTGTGTAAGAGTTAGAGTAAGAAAGCCTAGACGGCAAGAGAGCGAGAGTGGATAGGACACTGGAGTGTCAAAAAAGTGAAGAGGGTGGCCTATGCTTCAGACCTTGAATGTCCCTGGAAGGCTGTGTGTGGAAGGCTTGGTCCCCAGCCTTGGCACTATTAGGAAGTAGTGAGACTTTTAGAAGGTGAGCCTGTAGTAGAAGAAGGTTGGGTCATTGAGGGTTTGCTCTTAAAGGGGACATTAGTATCCCAGTCCCTCCTTTTTGTCTTTGTTTCCCACAATCATAAGGTGAAAAGCCAGCCACCTTCCCCACAGGCTCCCATCATGCTCTGCTGCCTTGCCACAGACTCAAAGCATGGAGACCAACCCACCATGAGTTGAAGTCTCTGCAACTATGTACCTCCTCTCAATGTATTCACCTCAGGTGCTGTCACGGTGACAGAAAGCTAACAGGATGCCAAGAGGCAGGGTCACAGGAAAGGAGGTTGGTTGGTGCTGCATGGTCAGTTCTGAAGACAGAGGAAAAGGCAGTGAGCCCAGGACTATAGGGCCTTTAGAAGTCGGGAAGGGCAGGAGCTGAGTTCTTTCCAGACCCGGCAGAAGAACATGCTCTGCACCAGCCCTCTGGCTCCTGAACTGTAAGAAATGGCATCATTGTGAACCACTAAACCTAATTACTATTACCTTGGTACAGCAGGAATAGGCAACTAGCACACTTGGTCCTAAAGAAGGTCAACTCTGTTGGAGATGAGCAAGGTTTCTGTTAAATATAGCAATGTGATTATAAAATCACCTTGATTAAACAGGCTGAAAGGAGGAAGCCATGAGGAAGAGAATCCCAGAAGGGCAGCACTCCTACCTACCTTGTGGTCTCAAATGAAATCCGCTGCCGTGGGGAAGAAATTGTGAAGGATAAAGAAGGGAGGCTATGACCACAGCTCCTCTGCTCAGTGGGAAGGGTGTCATGTGGTGATCACTACCCAGGAGATTAAACTATCCCTCCTGCCAGAGCTGAGAAACTGGGCCCAGTTTCTGTTTGCTATAAGAACCACAGCCTGAGCTTCCTTCCTGGGGTGGGGATGCCAGGGAAGGATGTGGTGCATCCTCATGGGAAAACAACACAGAGCCTTGAGATGGTGATGGATTCTGGGGTTCCAGAAGGGGGGTCTGTGCTGTCCCAGAAGACCATAATGTTGAAGAACCCCAGGAAGCAGATGGTAGGTGAGGTGAACTAGGGTTTGACCATTATGGCAGATGGTAGTGACAGGCAGAAGGGAAGGGTCCAAGAGGAACAGATAGTTAAGACCCCAGCAGGGAGCCAGCTCTAGGCTTGGCTCAAGGGGGGTGGGGTGGGCAACAGTGGGCACTGGGCTCAAGGGAAAGGTGGGTTTGCAACACCTATGATCACCACCTTAGGGTAAGAAAAGCCTTGACCAAGGGTGTGAGGGGCAAAAGGGCAGGGCAGAGGACAGAATTTGGGAGAGCTGGGCACATTCACTGAGAGAGAGGAAAGGGCCTGCACTGCCCTCTGAGTGAGGTCTCTCCAGCCCAGGGCCAAAGAGGAAGAAGACCCTCCATCCCTCAAGTCTTCAAGCAGAAATAAAGAAGCTTAATTACTTCTCAAAAATTCATTTGATGCTTTTATATTTAAATATTAAGCAGGAAGGAAGCCAGTCATTGAGATTAAAATGAAGCCATACACCTACTGCAAGGAAATGTCAGGAGAAGTGGGGAGGGGAAGGTCACCTTGGCTGAGAGGTTCCTTTCTTCACACTAGCAGGCCTCTCTGCCCTGGTTCTCGGGGCTTTGGGGTTTTCTACCAAAGATGTATTGGAAACTATGCAAGTTCTAGAGCGTACTTGAGTCATCAAGGGCCAAGGTCAGCAAAAACGAAGCTCCCATTGGGCCACAGCACCCTCAGCTGTCCCTCTGACCCTCAGAGTATCCCTGGTGCCACACTGATCACAGAGCAGAGGCCAATGAAGGAGGAGAGTGTCATCTGGACACACATGTCCAGAGCTTGTGCTGTGGCTGGAGAATGAGGACAGGAGACAGGGACATCAAGATTAACACGCAAAAACAGCCATTTGGCCAAAGACTGGAAACCTTCACCATCTGGGCCATGTGGTCAACAAACAGAGCAAGCCTGAGAATAGCCTGGGAACTGTCAATGAACCACCAGGAGTTATGGGTCTAGTGACTCGGCACTTTCAAGCATAAGCCTTTCCCCAGCTTACTTACCCTGTGTGCCTGCTGCCACGTCTTCCCTGCCGTGATGAATTATATTCTTCTGGAACTGTCAAGACAAAATTAGCCCTTTCTCCCTCAAGCTGTTTTTATCAGTATAGTTTACCACCGCAAAGGCAACCAAGACAATAGCCATTGTTCCACCAGCTCATCACTTATTAGTGGGAAGAACACTGGATGCTCATTCTTCAGCAAATTTCCAATCTACAGTAAGTTGTATATTGTCTTCCTTTCACTGCCTGCCTACTGTGTGTCTGTGAGATGATAGCCCAGATGGAGCTGGAGGACAGGACACCAAGTGACACCAGCCAGGGAGAGAAGGGCCAGGGTTGCGCAATCACACTTTCACATGGATTCTGCACAGTTGATTTCATGGTAAGAAATTTTACTTTTTAACAACTTGCTTAAGACAGAATTCACAGGCGACTTTTGAAAGTGTACAGCTAGGGAGCTGGGTGAAAACTCAGTGGGTAAAATATGAGGACTTGAGTTCAATCCCAAGACCTACATAAAAATACCAGGTGGGATGGCACACACCTGTAATCTCAGTGCTGGAGAAATAGAGGCAGAAGGAGCCCGGGACTCACTGGCCAGCCAACCTAGTCTACTTGGTAAGTCCCAAACCAGTGAGAGACTTTGCCTCAAAATAAACAAACAAATAAGTGGAAGGCTCCTGAGGACTGAGATGTGAAGTTGTTGTCTAGCCTCCATATGAGCATCCACACATAAGTGCATGCACACAGGTATACCTGCACACACATACATGAACATATACACAAAAATACAGTGAGTATGAGCAGACTGTGTTGTACACATGTACAAAACTGTCAAAGAATAAATTAATTTTAAAAATGTAGTCTTGGGGGCTGAAGAGATAGTTGTCAGTAAAATGCAAACCATACAAACATGAGGACCTAAATCCAATGCCCAATCACTCAAGTAAAAAAAAAAAAAAAAACAGGTGGTAGTGTGCTGGAGAGGTGGAGATAAGTGGATCTCTGATGTTCCCTGGCCAGCCAACCTGACCTTATCAGCAAGCCTGGGTCCCAGAGAGAGACCCTGTCTCAAACAAAAAGATGGACAACTCTTGAGAAACAATACCCAAAGTCAACCTTTAGCCCCCACACATGTATATACACACATGCACATGTGCCTGCAGAAATACACACACACACACACACACACACACACACACACACACACACACACCTGCCACCTGCACAAACACATTTGTGGACGACAACAAAAAATGAGCATTGAATTTCCCAGCTACCATTTTTGAATTATCTATTTCATATTTCCATTGTAAATTCAAGGTGATCTCATCTCAAGATCCTTAAGTCAATCACATTTGCAAAGACTCTTGTTGTAAACAAGGCAGTATACATAGATACCAGACAGAACTCTGGGGAGGACATATGAGCTAAATGCCCCAAACCAGCAACACACCAGCCTCATACCATGGGTAACACTGAAAGCTAGCTACTGGACTTCTTGTGTTTCTCTTGCCTCCAGCCAGCAGGGCTTGGAAAGGCCTCAGGAAGCCCCAGAGGAATCCTTGCTCTTAGTTCTTGGCCAAACCTCTCATCTGCAACTGGGTGAGGTGCTGCTTCTGGACATGTAGGCCTTGGCAGCTCCTTACATGAGGACTAGAAAGCAGCATTTTGAGCACACTTTAGGATGATGTTTCTTTAAGAATTTTTTCTTCCCTTTCTGACCCCATGGCACCTGTCCCAAAGGTGTAGCCAATCAGAGCAGAATGGTCACCAAAGGAAAGAATGGCTGCCAAAAATGCAGGTCTGCCTCAGAGCCCCCAACATGGAAAAAGCTGTCCCTAACCATGAGCCCAGCCCATGGCTCCTACCTGGGCTCCTACCTGGGAGTTGGTACTAGGCTCTCTATCATTGACCTCATTTTCTGGTTCTTCCTTTCTGTTCTTGCACAGGCAGATGATCATGAGAAATAGCTAGAATTTTCCTCTTTCTTATTCTGGATGTTTCTATTCTAGTTTCCATAGAAACCACCATGTGAATGTGGACAAGGAAGAAAGGAAGATCTTTTAAAATAATGATGGTTGAAAAACTTTGACATGCCTATGCTTCCAGCTACCTGGTAGTTTCCATGGAAATCCAAGCCAACAATAGAGCCAAATGGACCCAAGTGCTGGATTTCCCAACAACCAGCACTGGATGGAATGGCCTCCCCAATGGCTGTTGTTTCTGTATGACTCAGCGGATTCCTCTGCCTCCTCCCTAACAGAGCATGTCCCCGCTTCTTCTTGGTAATATCCTCCCAAATTGCAGAGAGAAGACATGAGAAGAGAAACTCCAGGAGAGAGGGAAGATGGGGGTAGGCCCACAGCTGATTCCTGCTGCTGAAATCAGACCCCAGTCAGAGTCTCTTCTACCCTGAACTTACAGTAGGATTATGGGGGACCAAAGCACTATCTGCTTATAGAGGTAGCTCCCTTGTGGGTTATGGGGTTCACCCTAGTGTCATCAGGATTGTACCTACCACACCCTTCTTTTCTGGAAGCTACCGCTGGTGAGCTTTGTCTAGAGGCTAGGAAAGTCAGACCACCCTTGCCTAGGCAGCAGGTTCAAGGAGCCGAAGAAGGATCATATGAGATAGACTCACTGCTGCTCAGAATGTGGTTCAAGAGCTCATCCACTGAGTAACTGTGGTCTGTATCTGCTCAACCGAGTATACACTTGGAAACACAGCATTGCCCTGCAGCTGCACCACCCAGGGATCCCTGGGACTTTGCAGCTCTGCTTTCTAGCCAAGATGAGAGAGCTCGGTAGTAGTTTCCCAGTATCCATCCGAAAGACAGTGTGTCATCTAGCCACAGAATGCTGACTTAGCAACCTGAGGACAGCCTAAAGGTCATCTGGACTCTTCTGTCTTCGTTTGGACAATGTCCAGAGTCCTTAAAGTAGTTAATTCACGCAAACCAAATGAACATGCCTCTGGCTTTCTATTTCCCCTCATCGTCACCACACTTGGCAGATGCTAAAAGCAAGAAGCAATGGTGCTGTGAAAAATTTTCACTGTCACTCCAGGAGTACACATCTGCACTATGACCTTGCAAGCCCCACCTCATAGGATAGACCTCCCACAGAAGCCACACCCTTCTAGAAGCCACACAGGGAAGCTGGGCATACCCCACTGCATAGATACCCAGCCTGCAACTCCAGGGACAGGGGAGACTCTATGATCTATAAAGCCCTGTAATGATTTGAGGAGACATGCTACCCCCCACCCAGTCTCAGGCTTTTGAACACATAGTCCCTAGTTATGGCACTGTTTAAGCCTGCTGGAGGAAGTATGTTACTGGGGTTGAACTCTGAGAGTAAAAATGCATTGTCTGCTTCCAGTTTGACCTCTCTGTTTCACGCATGCAGTTCAAGATGTGAGCACTCAGCCTCCTTCTCCTACTGCTGTGCTGCCTACTGCCATGCTATCCACACCACTAGAGACTCTAACCCTCTAGAACCTCAAGCCAAGATAAAGTCTCTCCTCTATGAGTTGCCTTGGTCACGGTGTTTTATCACAGTAACAGAAAAGTAACTGATACAGGCCCCATCTGAATACAGAGAAGGGTTTGACCTTGGATTTCCATTCTCTCATTAAACATACAGTAAAATCTGTGCTTTGTTGTTGGGTTTTTACTCTTTTAGGGAGCCTGCCACCCAGCTCCCAAATAAATCATACATAGAGGCTTATTCTTAATTATAAATGTCCGGCTTTAGCTTGACTTGTTTCTTGCCAGCTTTACTTAACTTTAATTTTCCCGTCTAGCTTTTGCCTTTGGGCTTTTACCTTTCTCCATTTCTGTATAGCTTTCATTATTTCTTACTCCATGGCTTGCTGTGTAGCTGGGTGGCTAGCCCCTGATGTCCTCCTCCTTCTCTGGCTATTTCTCCATTCTCCCAGATTTATTCTTCTATATAGTCTCTCTGCCTGCCTGCCCCACCTGTCCTTTCTCCTGCCTCACTATTGGCTGTTCGGATCTTTATTAGACCATCAGGTGTTTTAGACAGGCAAAGTAACACAGCATCACAGAGTTAAACAAATGCAACCTAAACAAAAGTAACACGCCTTAAAATAATATTCTGTGAGTGAGTGCTTAACCTCATCCCAGCCACTGCACCTGAGTCTTCCAGGGTACACCCCATCTTCAGGGTGATAGAGGACAGAATGCAGCAATGCTGCCTGTAGGTGCTTGAAACTCTCTTAATTCAAACCCCAGATGGCTGAGAGCCTATTAAAACTGGTGAGAATTACACTTAATGAACACATACTCTGCTCTATGCCATGCATTGTCGCCAATGTCATTTCAGCTCCTAAGGGTCAGAAAAGAGAGAAGAATGTCCTCCTTCCAAGGCACGAAACATGAATGCAATTTTGGATGGAACTATGAAGATGACTTTTAAGGACAGACAGTATCAATGAGCTACAATGTTTATGAATCACAGTAGTGAGCAGGTGCCTAGCCAGCCTATGTGGAATTGCTGGCAACTGTGCCAGGACTGTGGGCTCTGCATCTGCTGGCTTGGCACTTGTCTCTCAACAGCACACCTTGCACTGGAGCTGAGCTAGAAGGTGCTAGAAGGTGCTAGAAGGTGCAGATCACAGGCCAGATGAAATGGACCACAAGGCACCCCGTGAGGTTGGCAGACAGAGCTAGAGGGAGGAGGTGGCCCTACTTCATCAGCTGGCCCAGATCACAGTAGGAGACTTGGGTAGAGGGAGGCACAGCAGGATTCCTGTCTCAGTCACTCTGGAGAGGTAGGAAGGACACTAGAGGATGTGTAGCCAAAGTGCAATGCTCTGCAGGAGGAGCCAGGAGCAGATCCATGGTAATGTTTAAATCTACTACTCTGAGCTGCAGCTGAAGAGAGTCCACAGACTCTGCCCCCTTCCTGGCAGAGTCCAGCCATCACTTCCTAACAGCGCTGACCAGCTGCTCTCATTAGCCTGGATTATTCCCCGTGTTGGCTGTGATAGTTCACTGTTGCATCATGGTAGGTGACTACAGAGATCACTGGAGTTAAAGGTTTCTCCTGTGCCCGGCTCCCACAAGGAGCAGAGCGAAGAGCAAAAACAGAGCACCAGGAAGGGAAAGGGGGCGGTACTCTCATTCCTGGGTCCTTGTACCTGTGTGCCACGGGATGTGGAGCTGGATATCCCTGCCCTCCCATTTTCTGACCCTGAAGCCTCTTAACCTCAGATCTCAGACCTGGAGGGAGGGAGGGGGAAGAAAAACTAAAAGGTGTCAGCGCCGTCTTCCTCATCTTGAACAGCGTTCCAAGGGCTGGCCCTGCTCCTCCTTTCTGTGCTTCACTAGGAGGGGTCAGCTCTTGTAGCATGAATCTTAAAAGTTCTTATTAATAAAATCAAACCCGAGGCCAATTATTGGGGTGAACACTGGAAGGTCAGAGAGACAGAATAAGCCACAGCTATCTCACCTCGCTGGATCCTCAGCTGGTCTTGTTTCCTCAGACTGGATGCCCCGAGCCCTCATCCAGAATGGGTCTCAGCTGAACTGCTGCTAGAAGCCTGAAAGTTTAACCAGGCCAAATGCTTCTCCAGGCCAAAGGCCTCTCCAGGGCAAATGCCTCTAGTTTCTGGTCCTCACGCCTTATATACCTTTGTGCTTTCTACCACCACTCCCTGGGATTGAAGGCGTGCTTTCTGGGATTAAAGGCATGGGTCACCACGCCTGGCTGTTTCCCATGTGGCCTTGAACTCACAGAGATCCAGAGGGATTTCTGTCTCTGGAATGCTAGGATTAAAGGCGTGTACTACCACTGCCTATCCTCATGTTTAACATTGTGGCTGTCCTGTTCTCTGACCCCAGATAAGTTTATTAGCATACACAATATTTTGGGGAACACAATACCCCCACAAGCTCTCATCACCTTTACACAATGCCTCTGAGCTGATTCCCAAGCGAATCCCTCCACTCTCCAGGAGGGAGGGAAAGCTCCCTGCTTAATAAGGCTTCAGACACCTGTCAGCAGGGGGAGCAGGACTTGCCAGGGAGTTCTCCATTCTCATGGCTGGGCTGATGTGTGGGTACATTCCCCCCATACCCTGCTTCTCCTCCTCCTCCTGCCCCCAACCCTGCCAGAGCACAGGTCACATCCTCCTTAGGATGTCCAGGTCATTTCAAAGAACCTCAACGCAGCAGCGTTTTGATTCTAGTCATGTAAAATGGCCCATGTTGACGTCCATCAGAGAGGCCAGCCATGCTCAGAGTCCCCAGGGAGAGCAAGGAGCCAGGGGCACCAAGGGAGGAGGGCATGACAGGACTGGAGAGGCACAGTCATAAATGGCCATCAGGCTGAACTCATCCAGGCAGTGGGGCTCCCTCCTGGGATAGACAACTCTCCTGAAGGCCAATAGTGAAGAGCAACATCAGAACCTCACCATCCAGCCACAAGGGGTGCAAGCAAGCTGAACAGCCACTCTGCTGCAAACAGAGATCTGTGGGAAGGCTTCCGAGTGTGACAGAGCAGCAAGTTCCTCCCTAGATGTTCCTCTGACTGGTATCCTGAGTTTTGGGGGCAAACTATCCACAACCAGGGCTCAGGACTCAGCTGATCCTCCCCAGCCCTGACACATAGCCATTGCCTCCTAGGAGACTCGGGATGTTGATTAGTGAACATACATCTCAGAATAGAAGTGACCTTGAAGACAGTTGGCAAGGGGAGCCTCTTTCAGATCCTGAAATATTGATGGAAAACCTTACCATTTTTCTTCAGGGACAGATGGCCGTCCATCTGCTCTGCTTCCTGAGACTGCCAGAGCAGGAATGTCATACCAGGGCTATCAGAGTTGGCCTCTCAGGGTGACCACAGAGCCCACATACCCTCTGCAGCACCCTGAAGTGCTCAGGACATAATCCCCGACTGGGACCAAGCTTCCCATCAGAGAGAGAAGTAGAAATGGGCCACCTGGAGCAAGAGGGGAGCTCCCCACCTTCACAAAGGATGATGGGATATGGAGAGGTGACAATAAGGTGAGTGGTGGCTAGGGATATCAGGAAGGCAGCCCAGCCCAGCCCTATCCAAAGAGTAAAGCCCGATTCACAGCCTTTGTCATCACAGGATGGCAAAGACAGCTCAGTGTGGTGACTGATAGGCAGAACTCTGCTAGCACCTGGTGAACTCCCAGATTCAGTTTAGTCTTCTGCAGAAGGGGGCTGTGAACAGACACACCCATACTCATGGGTTGGCCACTCCTCCATCTTCTCCAGCACACACAGGCATGAAGGCAACTGTCCTGGTTAGTTTTATGTCAACCTAGTACAAGCTAGAGTCATTTGAGAAGAGGGAACCCACTTGAGAAAATGCCCCCACCACATTAGCCTGTGGGGCATTTTTTTTAATTAATGATTAATATGGGAGGGCCCAGCTCACTGTGGGCAGTGCTACTCATGGGCAAGTGGTCCCGAGCTGTGTAAGAAAGCAGGCTGATCAATCCATGGGGAGCAACCAAGTAAGCAATGTTCCTCCAGGCCTCTGCTTGAGTTCCTGCGCTGACTTCTTCTAATGGTGGACTGTGATGTGGAAGAGTATGCTTTTGGTCATGGTGTTTTATCACAGCAATACAAACCTAAGTATGTCAGGGACCCAGAATGGGGAGTCAAGCCCACAGTCCGTGCAGAGTGCCTTCCTGAACAAAGCTGTCAGTCTCAGTAGGACAGGGACTTCAGGGGAGGTGGCTGACATGCTTACCAGTCTATCAGGAACACTTACAGACATTTTTGGCCACTGCAGCCACCATCTCATCTAAAAGATTCTTTTTCACTGGAATCCAGGCCCCTGGGTACTAAGACCTGCTCTCCTCCTTCAGCCAAACCCCAGGAAGAGACTGCTTCTTCTAGAGCCTGCTGCTCCTGGACAAGGGACCACACGGGTCCCACCTAACTGCCTGCTCTCCACCCACTACAGGCTGATGCAAAGACAGACAGGCAGCTGACTAGCCACCTGTTGCACCCACCCTAGCTCCTGCAGAGTGCTTGCTGTATACACAGTGGGTGCTTCCCAAGTACAGGCCACATGAATGAACAAATGCCTGAGTGGATATTTCTAGGAACTGGTGCATTGTGTCAGCTTGCAAAACAAATGTGTCAAGATGAGTGGAACTCAGCAGAGGGCAGAGGTGAGCATAGCCATGGCAACAAAGACACAGGGCTGTCCTCACCCTATGAGCCTGCAGATATAAAGACATGCTCCTCTTTCATGTTCAAACAGCACCTTTCAGATAAATATAAGCAGCTTAAAAACACACACCTATATACAACACACACATACCTCTACACAACAGGCATGCATACACCAAACACACACACAAAATACCACATAGGTATGCATAGATACATGATATGCACACACACATACACACACACATCTTAACAAACACATAACAAATACACAAATTAAAAAAACATATCACATATATACACCCATCCATGTAACACATAAATACATATATGTGTATGTCACACATGCACATGAACACTACACATATCACATAGGCATTCACCTGTACAATAAGCACAACACACATATACATACATAACACACACATCACATTACACTTGTACATAACACAATACTCATATATATCAAACATGTAGCACATACCATGTAGCACAAACACACACAAAATACATATATGCATGTGTACACAGCATATCCATAATACAGAACACACATACACAGAAAATGCACACGCGTACACACACACATACACACACACACACACACACACACACACACACACACACACAC